>JAQHUG010000019.1:4307453-4325958 GCA_028555095.1 Dicrostonyx torquatus | reverse complement strand
AAAATCTAGGAATCCAATTTCTTCAAAATTTCACTAGAATTCTTGTCCCTTGTTTCATTTCATTTTTCTTATGTACAGGTTAAAAAATGTGTGTGTGTGTGTGTGTGTGTGTGTGTGTGTGTATTTCCCTCCTGGCTTTACTCTGCTAAGTCATTGATAAAACCAGCTTTATTCATTAACCAATAAAAGCAACACATATAAAAGAAGGACATCTTTGGACAAATTGAAGAATAAAATACAGAAGTGATCCAAGTAAGAGCAAGGCACAACATTTCTTACATTGAAACATGGTAGTGTCCAACTCTCCTCAAAAGAAGATAAAACAAACTAAAATGGAAAATAGGAAACAATATTCAATAACAATGAAAAAAATTGAAGAGGATTATCCAATTCATAATCAGAGAACACATTTCTTTTTAAGATCTATTGGAAGGTTTAATGGGCTATTCTGCAGAAATAGTGTATGGAGTAAAATAAATTAAATCTTCAATAGTTTATCTTTTAAGATTTTATGAACAGTGTCATTTTAGGGAAGACAAGAAGTTGAACTATAATATGGAATATTCTTTTATGAAAAGAATTGTTCTTTCTTGTTTTTATCACATGCAAATATCAGGCACTCTCTTTAGACACCATTTTCTAAGAAGAGAAACCTTGCTGAGCTTAGACAGAAGAGGAAGGGCCTTGGTCCTGTGTCAATATGGTGATGTGACAGAATTGCCTCCTCATGGGAGGCCTTACTCTCTCTGAGGAGCAGATGGGAATTAGGTGAAGGAAAAGTGGCAAGAACAAAAAGATGGGAAGGCGGGGAAACTTGGGTTAATATATAAAATATATATTTAGAACACATGAGTATATAATGCAATTTTAATTTTTTTTTGGCACAGTGTCTAACATAGCCCAGGTGGGTTCAAACCCACTGTTGCAAGAGGGGGCGGGCTGTGTTCCCTGCATCCAGCTCCCAGCCCCCAGCCACTGGCCCACTCAACCACTGGTTGCTTGTACCTGAAAAAACACACGAAAATTATATTCATTTAAATAATGCAATAATGCTGGCCCATTATCATTAGCCTCTTCTTGGCTAACTCTTAGATTTTAAACTAACCCATTATAAAAGTCTGTTTGTCACAAGGAGGTGGTGACTTATCGCAAGATTCTAACCTGAATCCATCATGGGCCAGAGGATCATGGCG
Organism: Dicrostonyx torquatus; assembly: GCA_028555095.1. NCBI lineage: Eukaryota > Metazoa > Chordata > Mammalia > Rodentia > Cricetidae > Dicrostonyx > Dicrostonyx torquatus. The sequence goes on along the minus strand of JAQHUG010000019.1, from coordinate 4,324,765 downwards.
TCTCTCACATTTCCTTCTCTCCCACCACCTTCCGTTCTGTCTACTCTGCCCACCTAAGGGCTGTGTCCTATTCTACAGGCCAAGGCAGCTTCTCTATTAACCAATGAAAGCAACAGATATAAAGAAGGACCCTCCTACATCATTTCCCCTTTTCTGTTTAAACAAAAAGAAGGTTTTCATTTTAACATAGTAAAATTACATATAACAAAACAGTTATCAAGCAAGAATTACAGTTACAACATTAGATCTATTTTATCTTTTATCATAACTAAGGAAAACTATGACTATAACTATCCATTCTTCGATTCCATCAAAGACTCCAGAAGGATATATTACCTAAGTATACAAGAAATAAGCAACTTACAAAACTCTACAAGTGACAGAGACATCTCGCTGCCTGTACAGTCACCCAAAGTTCCTCTGTGGTATTGGGGCATCCATCTTCAGCCTACAGGCCCATAGTATTCAGCAGAGCAGGAAAATTCAAAGACAGTTCAGTCATTTTCTTTTGTATCCTGCAGAATGTCTCACATATTCTTGCATGTAGCAGGAACCCTGAAGGACCATCTCACTTTTTAGGCAAGTTCAACAGTCCTCTCTATGGGGGTTCTTTGTGTCCATTTAAGCAGTCCAGGCAAGATCAGTTCCTTGCCCAAATGGCTAGCAAACTCCATAAGGAGTCTCTTTGATGCCCATCTTCTTCAGGAAATAGCTTGGTGCTGCCAGGAGCAAATGTGTCTCATTGTCATGAAAAGCCCTAAATTATTAAAACATTAAATGCCATGTTCTGAGTCTTTGAAAGATATGAAGAATGCCTATTGAAAATATATCTATGCATATCTGGAAAATCTAACTAACATGACTACAAACTTAACTATTATAGATGATTATTCATTAACAATCTATATTTCCTAATTATACATTACATTTTTAATTAACTACACAATCACAATACCTTAATCAAGATCAGATATATACATACATATAGCAAAATTAACCTTAATCTTACATCAACAAAACAAAATCCATATCAATGCAAATTATTCATATCCAACCCACTGTATAGCTAAGGTTATCAATGAACACCTGATTCTTCTGCTTCTACCTTCCAGACACTGATATTACAAATGTGAGCCCCATGGCTAGCATATGTGATACTAGGGGTCAAAACCAAGACTTCATCACGCTAAGCAAGATCTACCAACTAAGCTATTTCCTCAGGCTTACATGGACTATTTTTAAAATACTAATGTAGGTATAGAAATGGCTAATTTATTCAACTTTGCTTAATTAGATATAGATCTGTGCTACTGTGTCATAATTATGAAAATAATGAGATGTAATAATTAATTACAAGTAGAATGTCCCTCTGTATGGCACCATTAGTCAACATTGCGACTATCAGTTTCAGAAGATCTCTGAGTACCAGCAATGGTTTCCAAAGAAAAGGAATAAAGAAAGAGTGAGGAAGGTTTTCTATGTAACATAAAGAGGGTAACATCACATGGTTTCTTGCATTTGAAATGGTGTCTTTTTCCATTTACTTTAGGCCATAAGTGAAGTTTAGCTTTTAGAAAGAACACTTACGATATTAAAAGGACAATGTTAGCTAAGCAAATTATCATCTTTTCAAAACACAGTGGTGCAGAGTTTAAAAAAAAAAAAAACTCCCACATAGAAAACTCCTAAGACCTCAGTCAGAGTCAGCTGTTTCGCCACAAAGAGGCATGCATGGTTTGTTGTAATAAAGGAAAGAAACTATGCGTGAAAACATAAATGTTCAGATACAGGGTATTGGATAACTAAATTACACAATCCTGGCACCATTTAAATCAATTCCTTCCCTCTATTCCTATTTCCTTCCCTAACTCATTTCTTCAGTCTCCTCCTTCTCTTCCTCGTCCTTTTCACGATCTTCTCTTCTTCCTCATTTCTTTTGGGACAAGGTCTCAGTGTATAGACAAGACTTACTACAGATTCACAATCTGCGTGCTCTGAGTTGAGGGCTTTTAGGCAGGTGAAACTGCAGTAGGCCTGGTTAGATTCTCTAAGTATCAGCTGGGGGATCTTGGATTTGAAACTCAGTGTAGTAATTAGTAACCCAGACACTGAAAGCTGAATTATGTTTTGCAATTTTTGAAGTGCTGCAATAATTGTATTAAAAATAAAAAGAGCAAAATTGATGAACTCAAACTTTGTGACTGACATTGATCAGTCAAATAGTTCTTTCTCCTACTTTTCACACTTACAGAAAAAGTGTGAGAAAATATCCCTCGCCAGTGTTTGAAAAGGCAAGAGTCTCACCCACCCTTTTATTTCTGATCTTCTTTTACTAAAATCAAAATATCACCTCCCGTTGTTGTATTCAAAGGTACTAAGGGATATTTTTCCTTGCCCAAGAAGTAAATGACTGTGAGAGAAAAATTATAGACTATTATGGCATGCTAATAATTCAAATTAGATAAACACAAGCAAGGTAAAGGAAGCCAGAGACGGAGCAGTGGGTAGAGAATGACAAGAAAGAGTAACAGCTCACTTTTTCTGCACAGCTATTGTATCAGCTCAGCTATCTGAGGAAAATGAGCCATTTGGGCTTCTAGTTATAATAAAATCTTACAGAATGTTTTGTGTTTGAATAGCTAAAACCTCAGGCAACAGCAATAGGTCTCCAAGTATCTTATTCGGTTCAGGCTGGAGTGCAAATGGTATGGATAGTTTTGTGCCTCTCTCACAAATGGTAAAATGTAGGTAAAATTTTCAGTTTTCTCTTCTAAAATAGCTATAAATTGATGGAGTATATAAAGATAGGCTTTAAGTAAGTTCTTAGAAATGAAAATGATAACCAAAATTCATTATTAGGACATTATTCACACCCACAGATCCTCTTAATGTTATATTTTGGTCCTTTAAATTATTAGTCCTCTCATTTCATTTGAATTTTTTAATATAAGTGGAATTTCAATATGAGAATTGTTTTACATCTCTAAAATTTAAGCCCTAGAAAAGAGTAACTGATTATATAGCTGTGGTGGTTTGAAAGAAAATATCCCCCAAGGGAGTGGTACTATTGGGAGGTGTGGCTTTGTTGAAGCAGGCATGACTTGTTGGAGGAATTATGTCACTGTAGAGGTAGTCTCAGGAGTGTCATATATGCTTAAGGTACAGCCCAGGGTAAGAGTTGACTTCCTGTTGCCTCTTTGTATCAAAGATGCTGAATTTGCTAGCACAATGTCTGCCTATGCACCACCATAGCCCCAGCCACCATGCTCCCTGTCATAACAACTGACTAAACCTCTGAAACTGTATACTGCCATCTTACTTAAATGTTTTCGTTTATAACAGTTGCTGTGGTCACTTCACAGTAAGAGAAACCCTAACTAAGGCAATAGCAAAAGGGAAGAAAATGTAATTTGAAAGTGTTCTGAAGTTGGGACAGACAACCATGGGAAACTTATATTGATTTAAGTCTCCTGTTTACACAAACATAATTTGATCGTACAAACTTCCTACTAGATACCAACAGACATGGCAAGTTTCATATGTCAATGTCTATAATTATACCCTCTGAATGATATATGACAATTAAAGCAATTGGTGATGTTTAAATCATGTGATCATTTAAATTTCATGAATCATATATATATATGTAGATGAACTATATGTCAGTTAAGAGCACTTCCTTAATGACAGGAATTCAGTTTCTAGTACCCATATTGGGTGGCTCACAACTACATGAAACTTCACAGTCCTACGAATTTTAACCCTCTTCTGTCCTTTCTGACCACACCTATTGATTTTCACAACACAGATGCATACACATAAATAAATAATAGAAATTTTTTTAAATGAGCCTGATCTTATCTTCTATGATTCTTTACCAATTTACTAATGAAAAGAGAAAAATGAATTGTCTTCTATTTCTTTTTTATTTTTAAATTTATTTATTATGTATATAGTGTTCTGGGCACCAGATCTCATTATAGATGGGTGTTAGTCATCATGTGGTTGCTGGGGATTGAACTCAGGACCTCCAGAACAGCAGTCAGCACTCTTAACCTCTGAGCCATCTCTCCAGCCCTTGTCTTCTATTTCTTAAGTTGTTTATGTATTAAAATATAACATAGTTCACGCACAGATTAAAATAGAAATTATATTTCATAAATTCTATCATAGTTGATTATCTCATAAGTCAATGTTGCCTAAAGATCTATCTGAAAAATAGAGTTTCTCTAACTTGAATACTTATATCAGTGGTTTTCTCTACTCATGAGAGTTATTGATACAAGTAACTGTATGTGGTGGTTACAACAAGTCAGACTAGAACCCTCTTGATTAGCTATGCCATATCTCACACTGCTCCCTCATTCCTCTTACCACACTATAATATACTGAACCACTTCATTTAGATACTGCATATGAGACTAAGGTTAAAAAGAAAAAATACATCAAGGACAATGGTGCTATTGAAATTTGAGGAAATGTGTAAGTATAACTTTAATACACAAGTATATCTGAGCAGGTGGAGAGGCTCATATCTGTAAATGCAGTACTTGGGAGACTGAGGCAGGAGATTTGGCACAAGTTCAAAGCAAGCATGAACTAAGAGTGGGTCACCATTTCCAAAAACAAAAATATACATTTTTTCACTTCTCTACTTATTAGCAATATTTTACATATTTTTTTACCTTGAACCCAGATATGGTAATCACTCTACTCTAAAGACTTCAGCAAATACCATAGTATATTACTTTTGTTTTTGTGATGTAGACAGTGACTAAAGAAAGCTGCTAGGGATACAGAGAAGTCAGGGTCTAGCAGTAAACACTGGAAAGCTTTCTGTAACTCATAGGGTCTGTGTGAACACATTTTCCAGTTTTGTTCCATTCACAAGAACAAACACTGTTAGCCAGAAAAAGAAACTGTTAAAAGTTTGCATTTTGACGTCAGTCCTGCAGGACAGTGACACAGTGGCTGACAGCAGTCAAACAAAGGAATGGGAAATTAAACAGACATTTGGATATGACCTTATAAAAACCAGGATCAGAAAAAAGTCAAAGTTAATATGTACTTATTGCCTAAAGTCTTTAAAACAGTGAAAATTTACCATTCTAACCTTTTCTTTCCTCTCAGCTGTAATATCCATCATCCATGGTGCCATCACAATCCATATGGTGCTAGCTATTTGCCTCACATATGGAATAGAATATCACTCACTAGCATTATTATTAGAATATATTGTTGTCACCCTCATTCTGCAGATGAGGAAGCCAAGATTCTGAGAGCTGAAATGCCTTTAGTCTCAGAAAAGAGAGAGCTATTCTCTGAATCTGTTTCCTCTTAGCATGAAGTCAACTATGATAATTATCATTTTGTTAATCATCACGTTGTCCTAATTGCACAAGCAGTCTGTTAACCAATGAGCAGTGCATGTGTGCATTTTATGTGGTCATTTCCATTTTTTAATTGCTATCTCTCATGTCAATGATCTCAAATTCAACTAGTCCAATGCTTACTTAACAGCTTTCTGATTACAACTTGATGAATGTTGTTTTCCGCTGTGATTTCTTGGGATAGTTCAACAGCACATTTCTGATGATGTTTCCATGTGCCATATTGCTCAGACACAGGCAGAAAAAAAGATGTTCTTGACCAATCAAAAACCCTACACATGGAATATATTTTCCATATTATGATTCAGTAGACACATCTATTGGAAGCTCCTTGATTAAGATTAAGACCTAATCTGATAAATTTCCCTCAGAAACATATCACCAAATGGCTACTGATGCTCAACCCACCGTCCCAGACAGAGTTTCCTGTTAGATCCTTTCGTTTCATTCTGGGCAATGACTCTATGGAGATACCGTTGGATACCTATCAGATTGTTTTTCTCATGTCGTCCTCCTTATACAGACACAGCTAAGTTCCTCACGAATCCGAACATTGTAAAAGTACAATCCATTCACCATCCATGGCCAAAGCTCCCTGAAAGCACCTGATCTTGAGTGCAAGAACTGTCTGTTCTGTATGGTTGGCTGATGTTGCTTTTGTTCCATGGCAGAGGCTCAATAGCAGTTTCCTGAACTAATTACTGAGGCATCTGTATGTAAGCATTCAGGAAGTGTTGCATGGTTTATTTAGTTATGCAGTCTTAAAATATCTTGATTAAGAGTGAACTCTTCTCTTTAGCAGACTTGAATTTCTGAGCTAGGCAAACCATTCTGAGGAGAACAAAGATTCTGCTCCAAATGTGGGCATATCTGATGGGCAGCAACCTCTGAAAGCCTTGAGTCCAGTCTCAAAGTAGATTGTTTTCCTAGGTGAGACTGAGAAAAACGTCAATACCTTGGGGCGTAAAAATGATTATTAAATGTCACCCAAATAAAAAACCTTAGTAGACCTACTAAACTATGTAAACAAGTAGGGATATATATATATATATATCCTCCCACAGTGATAAGAATATTCTTGCTTCTAGGAGACATGAAGGATCTCATCAGGGGATATACAAAAAAAAAACAGTGACAAAAACCTGAGTAGTTGGTATAGGGGATTCTGGGTTGGTGACACTAATCTCTTAAAGGATTGTTATAACTCATAAAAATCCCGTTCACATGGAGACAAATTCCTTATCTTGGTCAAAAATACTTAAAATTAAAAAAGATCATGTAGGAAAAGTGAGATAAAAAGGCAGTTCTCATTTCAATGGAAGTAAACATTGCTTTGTTTCATCTTCCTATCTGTCTCTCACACATTCCACTACAGATTATACTGGCAAATCTTCAGAATACAGGGTTTCCAATCCTGTATTCGTATTACCCAGAGTATTCACACATTGAAAAGAATTTCTAATATTAATTATTTTCTTTTTGTTTTAGACTACCTTAGCTTCTTTGCAAATAAGTCTTGGAGCAAAGAGACTAATAAGCGAGACTCTGAAATTTCCTAGAAATATAAAATATTTAAGCAGAACTCATAAAGCATCTATATTCACACATTTTATTGTTTGTATTTTGATTAATTCCACTTTTACTATAGCACTCAATTTTCAAAGGTTTATGTAGTTCACTGCATAGTTCCCAACCTATGAGGTAATCAATACTCACTGAGAAAACACATATGTATATATTAGATATTCCAGCTCAACTTCCACAGTGAGGAGCAAATCAGGAAGACCAAATCGCCTGCTGCTAGTAAAACATTTCATCCCATATCCAATACTATTAAGACTGAGACTATGAAGCATCCTGAGGAGCCTTTGTATCATGGAACCTATTACCGTGTTCAGTATGAGTTTAGAAATTATTCCTTTCACAGCTGCATGAGGCATAGTCTCAATCTTTGACAGCTTTGAAATATTCTACGGAATAGTCCTCCCTTAGTTGTTAAAGGTGATATTAACTGAGACAGTGGCTCAGTCTTCTGTGCTGATGCTCTGAAGACGACTATGGATCCAGTTCAGGAATTACTAAAGTGAATAATGGCAATGCTCCCATGATTCTCTGCACAAACATGGGTCCCTGAAGACCGCTGAGTGAAATACAGCACTAACAATACTAGTCTGCTTTTAAATTATTTAAAAGAACCTGCTTCAAAGGGCTGAGGATATGGCTCAGTGATAAAACATATGTTTAGTATATATGAGGCCCTAGGATTAATTTCAGGCACCTGAACTCTGGGGCAGGGTAGGGGGTGATTACTCTGTAGACTTAGAGACAAAGAACAGACTACAGGAGGGCTTGCTGTTTTTTTTTTTTAATCACCCTGTTCCAAAGAGCTTATTTATAAGATTTACCTCATTCAACCAATTCGGAAAGAAGTTTGGCATGTAAACAATGGAAGGCCACTCACCAATAAGAATGACTTTTTGTCGTGTGAGAAAGCATGGATGACCCAAAAGATGGTGGTGCTAGGTGAAGTAAGGCATGCACCAAAACCAATTAACACATGATCCCACATATATGTGGACATTGAAGGGAGCTGACCTTGTCAAGGTAAAAATAAACAATGGTTAACAGAAACCAGAAAAAAGGAGAGTGAATGGGGAAAAGTAGGTCACTAGATGTAGCCACAGCTAGACAGCAGAGAAAGTCGGGGTGTGCTACTGTCCTGAGGAATAAATAGAATTAGCAATATATGTTTATATTTATGATGTAAATATAAATTATAGTTCTAATGTTCTCACCGCAAAGAAATGGGTAATGCCGGGAAATGGGTACACTAAATCTTATGATTTGCTCTTTGACACATGTCAAAGAAACACACCTGCCATTCGTATGTATGAGTACTACACATCAAGTAAAAACAAAAGGAAAAACAAAATTGAGACAAAAATATAAAGTCCTTGGCTCATCTTCATTGGAAGCAGAATGCAAGAACAACGTCTAGAACTATGAAAACCAGAGCCAGCGGGATTGCTCAGGGAGTGTAAGCACTTGCTGTGTGGACCTGAGGTCCTGAGTTTAACCTGATCCCTGGAGTCATGGTGGGAGGGGAGAAACTACTTCTGAAGGTTGTTCTTTGACCTCCACGAGTGGGTCACAGCATGAACATGCATACTTCAGATATAGGAACAATAATAGGCAAAAAAGTAATTTAAAATAAAAATGAAAAAAAATTGAAACCAAAAAATAAACTTAAGAAAACAATAAAAACTCCATATCTTTACTTAGATTTATACTTAAAACTTTAAAAGTATATCAATGGAAGAAAATCTAAGCATTTTGTGGGGGGGGAAAAAAGGAAAGAATTGGTTGCTTAGTCTTTCAGACTTTAGGAGATACAAAAAAAAAAGCACAGATGAAGGGAACAGAGGCAGCCTCAGAACCACATCAGAATGATGTAATGTCATGTGGAAAGTAGATCCTCTAAGTGCACTGCTGTCCCTCCTCTGGATAATGAGGGGTAAGCTCATGATGGCGAACTAGTAACTTAGGAATAAGTACAGGTCAGATAAGGGACCTACTGAAATTCAAACATTAAAACTCAAACTTTATTTCTGTTTATTAATTACTAAATTTAAACTAGTTAGACATCAAATATCTTTACCAAAATGATTTATAATAGTAATGTTTTAAGAGTAAATTACCTAACTCTACAAACCTTTAGGCATTACTGTCTAGGGCCTCAATGAATTTCCTATCAAATACACACTACTATTAAAACAATGTTAGTAGTCATTACAATAAATGCTTATAAATATACTCACAAAATCTTTTTTTTGTTGTTGTTTTTTGAGACAGGGTTTCTCTGTGGCTTTGGAGCCTGCACTGGAACTAGCTCTTGTAGACCAGGCTGCTCTCCAACTCACAAAGATCCGCCTGCCTCTGCCTCCCGAGTGCTGGGATTAAAGGCGTGCGCCACCACTGCCTGGTTCTCACAAAATCTTTAACCCCACATGTAGAATGTATATACAATTGTGTGACAGTAGTGCTTAGCTTTGATTCCACGAGACACACCATTTTATACTGAATATTTAATGTTCTCCATCTGACATTTAAATTATTTGGCTTTCAATTTGTCATTAATTTCTCACTTCTGTTATTTCTGTTTTATTTCTTAATCTTCACTCTTTGGAACTCCTTATGCATTTTCTAAATACAACCTGACTTATTTTTCAGCGATGTTTAAGTGTTCAGCTATAAAGCTTATGTTTATTTGATTATTGCTCAGAAGACTCCACCCCCTTCAATATTCTTTCAAACAAATTCAAAATCAGTGATTCAAACAAACCACCCAGGTAATCGTAAAAATGATAAAGAAGATGCTACCAACATATACACCACCAATCATCACACAGAGAAGTGATATGTCCTAATCTATATTTCTCTATGACAGCTCAAATGAAAGATGCTTTAATTTCCTGGAGAATGGGAAACATTTAGTGTTTATAAATACCTTTTGATCACATTTTAAAATACATTACTTATTGATAGAATATATATAAATAAATTACCTATTGATAGAATACACACACACAAACACACACACATACACACACACACACACACACATATATATATAAAAGAGAGAGAGATTATTTTTAATCAAAAGTAGAAAACACTCCCAAATGATACCTAATGATACCTAAATAAATGTAATGGGAAAAAATAGAATAAGCTTTCCAAGACAATAAAATAATACAGAGAGCTAAATAGAAGTCAAGACTTATAAGTATATAGTACAGAAATTTTCAAAGACAGGAATTTTCATAAATAGAAGGGGCATCTGGATAGAAATGTAGGGGCCAGGGAGACGGCTCAATTAGTACTGTTTGCCAAGTAACCATGAGGACATGAGATCAGATCCCACGGAAAAGCCCCATGTCGTTGTCTTCCGGTTACCCCAGCACTAAGGATGCAGAGAGGAGCAGTTTCCTAAATCTTACTGGCCAGCCAGCCTAGTAAAACCAGCAAGCACCAGTTCAGTGAGAGACACAGCTGGAGAGAGATGAAGGAGCAGCATCCTAAGCATGTGTGTACACATGCACACACACATTTACATATCTGTGCACACACCACTACACACACACACACACACACACACTACTAATCTCATTGGGCAGTGGAAATCCCATAGAAATGGTAAATAGGAACTGAAATAACTGACTTAACAGAAGCACCAATGTCAGCTGATAAAGAATTAAAATAGCCAGAGAATATGTAACCTCATATATCTAAAACCAAAAGACATAAAAAAGTTCCAGCCTGTGTATGTATTAAAATGCATAAAAAGAGTTAAAACATTTCAAATTAAATAAATACACTAAATGGGTTAGACACTCAATGGAAAACAAAATTATTATTAATGATCTTAAGTATACAAGGCCTCTACCCATCACTAGTAGCCAAAGTATTTCAGCTTAAATTATGTTTATATTCAACATAAAACTATAAGGGAGAAACAAACCAAATACAAACTTCAACAAAAATACCAAGGATAAAAGTATGGAAAAAACATTAAATGACCAACAAGAATGCAGTAACAATAGTGTATGGGATGAAATAAAACACAAAGAGCAAACTTTAACCTAAAAGAATCTTTGCTTGTGATAACAGACATGCACCTTGCATGAGTATTAGTAGTACATGCTATAATTGCAGCTACAGATTTTTCTGAAACAGGAGGGTTGCAAGTAAAGCCTTGTCTAAGCTACAGAGTTATTAGTCCAAAGTGTGCCTTTGTGAATTATTGAGACCCTATCTCAAAACACAGGCACAAACACAAGGGCTGGGATCTCAGTTCTATGGCAATTGCCCTGGATTGACTCTTAAGGACTGCCAAAAAAAAATAAAACATGAATATCTATCACAGTTTGTTTGAAATGCTTCTTAGTGATCATTCATGATGCCTTACAGTTAAGAGATATATTTAGAAATAATAACTTAGTAGTATGCCAACTTAAAAAGCATATTTTGTAAGTCAATCCAGGAAAGCAATTATTTTTATAGACTTTATTACCATCATGTAGCAACTTCACAAAATGGCAAACAAAACAGCCAACAGAAAACCATGCCCTCAGTCCTCTTGTTAATGACTAGTAGATTTTTTTTTAAAAAAATGAAAACATTAAAATAAAATATTCATAATCAAGACTTGTCTGCAGCCAGGCGGTGGTGGCACTTGCCTTTAATCCCAGTACTCGGGAGGCAGAGACAGGCGGATCTCTGTGAGTTCGAGGACAGCCTGGTCTATAAGAGCTACTTCCAGGACAGGCTCCAAAGCTACAGAGAAACCTTGTCTCGAAAAACAAACAAACAAAAGACCTGTCTGCATTAAATTTATTATTATTTTAACCTCTGTGACATATTAAACTCAAGAAATTGTGACTTTTAAAAACAAGAAACAATGGGATAAAATGGGAGACACATTGTTGTCTGTAACTAGGATAGAATTTGATATAAAATTGTAGAAGAGTCCCTATAATAAGAAATAACCAGATCAACATTAGATGACAAGAATAGCACTCACATTTAAAGAAGGGTAGTAAGGATTAGGAGCAAGTAAGGAAAAAAGCTGTACATACAGTTTAGGTATTAACCCTTTCCAGAGAATAACTGGACAGCATTTATTGCAGAAGGCCAGAAATGCCACTTCCAAAAAGCAATCACATAGAAGCACACAAATATCCACCTAACCAGGAACGGATGAGGAAACAATGCATTTGGCTTACAGTGGTAAGACCAAGACATATGTCCAGTACACAGGAAAGTTCTATAAATCATTGCATATGCATATTATAGCATATTTACATTATCATTAAAGCTAATGGAATAGCTTTAATGATATCAACATGCAGACCCAGAAATCTGTTTAACTTTCTATTATATGTAGCAATTAGCAATCATGATATTAAGATATAATGCTGTACATAACTCTATATATTTAATGAAAATTAATTCATTCTTTAAAACTTCTCCAACTGAATTAGAAAGAAAACTATTATTGCATGAAATTCAGCCATCTATATCTGTCTAGAGAAAACACCTCCTAAGGCATCTAGAGATTTCCATAGCTAGTATTAAACTAAAGCTAACTTGTATAACACTGGTGTGAGAAGAATATCAGTAATCATGATAATTTGAAAAGGTCACAAAAGGTTAAGTACTAAAACGTTTCCAGAGTCAAGCTTTCTTCAGTCCATAGCATAATTTTAGACACTTAGTAACTAGAGCAACTTATGTAATTCTTGATGGGAAAAAGACAAGTAAAACAACATTGGTTCTACATAATTTTTAATGCTTTATAATGTAATCAGTTTACTGGTAAGGTGTTTGTTGTCTGCCTCTCTGTCATTAGAAGGCCAATAAAGCAAACGTTTTGTCTGCTTTTTCATCTGAAATGTTTATAGGTCCATGGCGATTCGTTGATTGAATGAAGGAGAAAGAAGGGAACCAGGTAAAGTGAGCTACGTGAGTGATAAGCTCAGGCAGCTGGGTGAGCTGCTGAGATGCAGTAAGAATAGGCTTTCCAGGAGAGAGGGAAGCTTAGCAGAGACTTGCAATAAGTAGGTGCATTTCAATGACGGATGATCAGGGGTTGAGTTAAGAGGAACCTGGCTCAGAGATGATCGTATGCCTTGGGAAACAGAAATGACTTGATGGGATAAGTCTTTCTTATTTGAACATCAGTATTGCTGGGAGTTGCCTATGGTGAAGAAGTCTAATGAATATAGAGCAAAGACAGATCTGCACAGGAGGACGCTTAGAGTGACAATCAAACCAAAGCCTAGGATGAGGGCAAGGATGAGCAGAGAGTTAGAGGACATAGAGAAGGCACGAAGGAGAGTATCACAAGATGGAAGGTATGCCCCCTGTCACATGAACAGACTCAGAGAACCCAAAGTATGTTCACTATATTCATCCAGCAAACTTGATATTATCAATGTCACTAGAGCGGGGGAGAAAGAATCCACATGGTGGTAGGTTTAAAGATGAGAGATTGTCATATCTACACAATGGATAGTTTCTGAAGCCTGATCCTGGGAAGGTGGCTGTCATTTGCATCTGGGAATGCCTCTGCTTGCAACGCATTCTGTATTAGTCTGGATTCTCTAAAGAAACGCAGGCAGTTAGAATGACTATATATTAAGGAATATTTATTAGATCCGTTTGTATGTCATCCAACAATGACTGCTTTCTTCTTGGAGAGTCAGAGAGAAGGACAGCTGCCCATCACACAAATGAGTTGTCTCAATAGTCCCAGCCTGTCATTGGAGTCCTGCAGGTTTCTGGAGAGCCACTGGCCTTCAACTCACATTAAAAGGCCAAAGGAGCTGAGTTCTAATGTCAGTATCTGTGACAGTATCTGTGGCAGCAGAGGCCAACAGTTTAGATAAATTTGTCAGCACAGAATAAAGGCTATCAGGCAAAAAGCAAGCACTCCTTTCTTGGACTGCCTTTATTTGGGCTACAATTTAATGTGTTCCCCATATGTAGGACGGATTTGTCTGTCCCATTTCAGTTAAACTGATCAGAGAGATCCCTCACAGGTATGCTAAAAGGCTTGCCTGTCAATTGATCTAGATGCAGTCAAGTTGACAACCAAGATCATTCTTTAACTAGTTTTTCGAAGTAACAAAAGGAACAGGAAATATTTCTGTTGAGGTAGAAAGGACAATGAGCAGAGCAGCACCCTGGCCTTTGAACCTCATTATTAGGAGCTTTGAGGATGAACAGCTAAGGTGCTGATGGTTTTGGTTTGGGAAAGACAGGTTTCTCACTCGATCTGAAAGGAATACTCAGTAAGCAGCTCTAACGCGCATGCTAAGTACAAGTGAGTCCACCAAGCTGCATGAGAGGCTTCTCATGGTCCCAGTACATATGTGTACAAGTTTTGATTGATAGAGTATATATATTTACATTGTTTTAAGATAGTATTTTTAAGGCATAGAAATATTTAGGGGGATATTTGAAATTGTCTTGTTTCAAATGATAGGGAATAGCGATAACAAAATAATCAATTTGTTGATTACAGCATATTCATTCATTCCTGTTTTGGAACATAAATTAGTGGGATTATAAAATTGTAAAAGCAAAAAATTCTATATTTCTCTGATATAAATGAATGAGTATGCTATAACCAATAAATCAAGTTTTCTTCTCAGCCTTAATGTCTCTACTTAAGATCCAACTTTAGTTTTTTTATTAATTTAGTTTGCTTTTGAGATACTGGTGAGCATACTAGTTACACAAGCTTTCTTACTACCAAGCCAAGCCAAGCCCAATTTTAAAACATGAAGACTTTTTTAATAGGACTTTTTAGTCGGGTTTAATCAACTAATACATACCAACTTATATAACTGAAATTAACAATTCTGATCTACACTGAAACTCGATGAACCAATGACAACTTTCATTTTTTATTATTCATTTACATATTGAGCTTAAGGGCCTAAATAGTCATACATGAAACAATGATGATTAAGACAGTTTGTACACTGAAATAATGCAAACTCTTTTGAATAAAGGAGATACCAGAAGAGCTAAGAATGCATGAGTTATAAAACTACAGTCATAAAATTCCCTTACTTAAAATTGAGTTAAATACTCAAAAAGAATTTATGAGGTTAATCTAAAATCTATCTGTTTAGTCTAGCCATCTTTTTAGATTCTTGTTATGGACTCTGAAGCAAAAACTTCATACATGACGTGCCTCTCAGAGTAATGTCTGCGCAGGAATGTCTACTCCGATCTTACGCGAATGAGGAGTGCTATGACGGGAGACACCGAAAGAAGTAAAGTGAAGCTATTTCTTAGAGTTGAAAAATTGCTCAGTCATTTTTACACTCATTCACAGTGGCACAGACTTAACGTACTGCTGCTCCTTCTCTTTTCATGTTTTAGTCCTTGAAATTTTCATGCATGTACAGGATGCCCTTTGACCGTATCCATCCCCACTACCACTCAACATGTCTCCCAAGAAACTAACACTTCTCCCTTCCCAATACATGACCTCTATTATTTTTATTATTACCAACCCACTGAGTCTAACTAGTGTTGTCAATATGTGCATGGGTGTGGTGTCATCCACAGGGGCATAGGAAACCTACCAGGGCCCACACCCACAAAGGGAAGTGACTCTCCCTCCCTCAGCAGCCATTAACTGCCAGTAGCACAGAAACCAGAAGCAGGAGCTCCGAAGCATCTGTTCCGTGTCTCCTGCAGTTTTGACTGGTATTATCTTGTGCAGGTACACAGAGTTGCTATCAGTTCACATATGTAATGGCCAAGTCTTGTCAAGAACACATTTCACATTTCTCCTCACAACTTTTTGGCTCTTATATTCTTTTTGACTTCTCTTCTTTGAAGTTCCCTTAGTGGTAGAGGACAGTGTGGCTAGAGATGATCCATTTCGTCTAGAATTTAGTCACATATCCTCGGAACTTTGACCAGCTATAAATCTGCAATTACACAATTGAAATTGGATATTTTCTGATTTAAAAAGTTATTATTGTTTTAATTTTAATTTTATGTGTATGAGTGGTACCTACAGGGGTCTGAAGAGGACAGTAGATCTTTAGAACTGGAATTAGAGGTGGATGGGAGCCTATACATGGGTGTCCCCAACAAAAAGAAGTATGCACTCAGAAACACTGAGCCATCTCTCCAGCTCTGCCTTTCTGATTTTAATAACTTGAACTGTTTCCCATTTGAAAGCTTCTCAAAATTATTACCACTTAATCCCATCTATATAACTCGTCTCGGTATTACAGTCTAATTCTTATAAATTTTCATTTATGTTTGATTACATATAATCGCATATTTATGGGGCAGACTTATTTTTTTCTTGATGTAAATTATACTTCCATGACACAGGAAATGTAATAAAATCGTACAACAAGTTCCATAAAGCCAGACGAAAATGCTTCCCAATGTATCCGTATGGTACACAAACACTGCCAAAGCCTGTGTGTGCCAAAGTGCCCCAAAACAAAAGAGGCAAATAATAGAGAGTAGTTAGCTAAATATTTCTTAGCTGGTGATAATGGGGAATCTTGCCTACTTGCAAGGCCCTCAGTGGCTCTTTGGCCAACTAGATAACTCAGTTTGTAAAATTTTAAGCACACAATATCACAAAATACAGTAACACTAATTCATAATGCTATCAAATGCCTGGATCTTGAGTACATCAGGGTAGAAATATTGTTACTGATTTCGTTTGGGCACCATAGGAAAAGCACGGTGTGTTCCTCTTAAAGTCTTTTATGCAAAAGAATGCAGATAAAATAAAAATCTCTTATTTAAGATCTCTATGGTATAAATTATCTTATATTTTGTTTTTATAAACAAAATTAGCCTTTGGGGGTTATATACCTATTGTTTTGAACTCAGAAAGGTAAAGGTCATTTTTCTCTCAAAAATATATGGTAGGTGTTAAATCACAGGTCATTTGCCTGCCCTCTGCCCGTTCCATCTTCATTTCTAGTTTTATTTTTCCAGGACAGAGGGTTAAGAAATCAGTCTGCTCTGTGGCCATGACTCTCCTCCCTCACACAATTGAAAATTCTAGTTTATAGTCACATCCAGCATTGGCTTCAATGAATGAAGTGCTATACTGGGCAAATATATCTCTTTGGGGGCATTTCTCTGAATGTTTTCTCTCTTTCCTTCATCACTCTAGGCATATAATCCATGGATCTCTTCCCTCTTTTATTCTTTCAGTTTAAGGTATATCCTTAAATATGGATATAAAAAATTAAATATTAAATATGGCACAGGCTGGCCATATTTAATCTGCTAGCATTCTTTGTCTCTCATAATAATTCCTACCTCAAGATCTGCCATACCCTCCCCTGCTAATGTTGATTAGAA
>JAQHUG010000019.1:4274429-4289919 GCA_028555095.1 Dicrostonyx torquatus | reverse complement strand
GGAAAGGGCCAGACAAAGCAACAGAGACAAAGTTACTCACTCATAGAGACAGCTGAAGGTAGAGATTAAGTCCCACTGGAGGAAAACAAAACCAGTGACCTACCGGGCATCCCTAAGTATCTAGTCACATAGTAGCATCCACTACACAAACACTGTCTTTTCTACCAACAAGAGGAGATTAGTTAAGTGACAAAGAAAGGAATCTTGTTTATTTTTTCTTTAATTTCAAGAACTCAGGCTTAAAGTAAATCTATTTTTATAAGAAAACTGCTGTCAACAATTCAAATTGCAAGCTCTGAGAATTCTTTGGCAATGTAGCCCAAGGAGAGGCAAGGTAGAAAGGGGTCACCTCCTCACAATGTGGTGCAAAGCTCATGAGGCTGGAAAGTACTGGGAATTTGGTAGACCAGTACTGGGACTCATATTCTACTTTGTATCTTACAATACCACAGAGCTACATAGCCAAGCAAGAGTGAATGAATCCCTTAGAACTTTAACAACAGAAGCGGATGTCATCTAGTGACCAGGCAAACCCGAGAAGGGGGAAACTAAGAAGGCCCAGAAGATGAGGCAAAAATTGTAAGCATAATTGTAAAAGATTATAAATGAGCCTCATTAGGAACATATGAAACCACATATTAGGAGGGAATCAAATGGTATTCATCTCACTTTGTAAGCACTCTCTGCCTATGCTCTTTTAATCATTTTTACCTCCCACGCTTGTTTTTAAGGCAGTTTCTCAATTCTACCTGTCCTTATTTGGGAGCAGGAGGTTCAGTGACACACAAAACCCTATATGATCTAAAGTTAGGGGAAACAGGCATTGCCCTACCTATATTTTTGTTCATTTCTATGATGATATATTTTTTATTAGCCCTTGGCTAGCCCTTTAAAGTGACTATCCTGAATCCTGCCCCAATCTCAGGATATGCCATTTTTCCCACTCCCGATGCCACACACTCCTCCTGGAAAATTCTACCCACAGGCTTCTAATTATATTTCCTGATGTTCCAAAATCCTTCATTTTCATCTCTTAAGTTCAAAAGATTAACTGCTGAACTCATTACTTCCCATCAATATACCTTATAAACAATGGACAAAAAATTCAACTTCAAAGCCATTTTGTGCATATATATACATATACATATATACATGTATATATGTATATGTATATATTGGTTTGGGTGTATACAAATCAATAAGCAATAAGCATGCATGTGGAGGTCAGAGGAAAAGATCAGATGTCAACTTTTAAGAGCTCTCCACCTTCTTTCTTCTTTCTCATGGTCTGGAACTTGCCAATCAAACTAGACTGGCTGAAGTCATTGAAAGGGATTGCCTGTCTCTTCCTCCCCAGCTCTGGGATTACAAGCATGTTCCACCATGCCTATCTTGTATTAGTGAGCTCTGGGAATGGAAGTCAGATTTTTGTGTTGGCAGAGCAAGTATTTTATCAACCAACCTTTTCCCCTAACCATCATGTCATGCTTTCTAATTTCTAAATATCTTCACACCTATACTCCACTATCCATTCCCTTACTCTGCTCTTCATTATTTATCATACAACTTTCTGAATAGTCCCAGAGATCTTTCCTTCTATATTTTCCATTAAACCCATCTCCTACACTAAATCACAGAATCATCCAGCTGAAGGCAAATTTACTTGACAATTAAAATGTATATATAAAATTCTCTTCCTTTGAAATAGTATTATAACTATTTATTAATATCTGTGTTCTTCATTTCTTCATCAGAATATGACATATCCTTGGTAAGGTCTATGATACACTCATATTTATTCCAACTGATGAATGACAGAATGCCTAGCCTATTCTAATGGCTAATTCACAGGAAACACACACACACAGGAAAAATATATGTCTAAAACAAAAAATTCCTTATTCAGTTTCCTTGTCTATAAAGGTCAATGGCTGATTTTTATCGCTTCATGTAAAGTACTCTGCTTAAAGAGCTCCCTTGCCATATTACATGTGTTCAATGTTTAGTTCTATGTTAGTTAGGCTTCTTGGGCTTTCTTGAACATGAGTCTCCATCTAGGAGTGGAGATAAACTATAATGACTACCACAAAGTGATTCTGGAGGTTAAAAAGCAAGAATTTAGACATAAGACCTGAGATAACAAACTTTACATGGACATTAAATTTTCACCATCTTTTTTAGATATGAGTACCTACTATGTGTCACAAATTTGAATAAATTCACTGAGATTCTGAAAACAAATGACTCACTGCACTTAACCATGTTTCATTTTTTTTCCCACCTGGGCTAAAATTTATGATTCGCAATATTTTCAGGTCTTCAAAAATTGCTCATGGAAAATGACTGCAAAATATTTATGTAATTAGGACAGTTCAACATTTTCAAAATGTCAAAAATAAACAGTGGTTATGGAACACCTGCTTAAAAGATATTGGGAATAACTGCTTTGTGCTTCATTACCCAGTCCAAACATATTTGCCAGCTTAAATTCCCTATGTAATTCAGAATTTCCAATTAGTAATAGAAAGTTAGCAAGCTGCCAAATAATGAAATACTTGGGCCAAAAAAAGTCAAAATGGTCATCCCTGGGACAAAACAACTCCTGTACTCCTAGAAGCCAATCATCTTCTTGTTAAAACAAAATTAGAGTCTGTCTTTTAAAAATACAATATTTTTGTAGTTTTTTCATCTCTCAGTAGCTTTCAATATGGCACCTGAATGCATGAATGTTTCAGGCATCAGTTAAATGAGTAGACAGATGGAGGAGAGTTAGGTAGGGAATGAGGACTACACAATGCCTCCTTAAAACTTTATCTGGGATTTCAAAGAAACCCATGCATGACCTGGATATGCCCTGTCAATGACTTTCTGACAGCAGGCTGGCCATAGTCAATCCAATGTTCAAGTCTTCATTCTGTCTGTCTTCTGGGATAACGTCAGAAGCAACACAAGTCACACCTTCTTGCACTTCTAAAGTATGTCAGTTTCCATAAACACATTTATATTTTCTTCTTTTTAACAAGTTATTTATTTATTATCTATATGCTTTTCTGTCTGCATGTTTCCCTAATGGCCAGAAGAGTACATACAGTCTCATTATACATGGTTGTGACCTGCCATATGGTTACTGGGAAATGAACTCAGGATCTCTGGAAGATCTTAACATCTCTTAACATCTGAACCATCTGTCCAGCCCCAAATTGGCTTTTCTCAGGATGTGAGGTGAAATATTGGTAAGGACATGAGTGATTTGAATGAGTCTAAGTAAATATTTATTTATTTTTCAGCCTATATAGCATCATGAGTAAGCTAAAGGAAGTAATCTGAGGAATCCACATTCCTCAGAAGTCAAACGCAGCAATAACACATTCACAAAGAACTGCCAATCACTGCAATGCAAGAAAATATATAATTCTAATGTCCAGTCTTTAAAGAATTTGGAAAATAAGAGTTCTGTGCATTTGTTCATTCATACATTCGTTCAGGAGCTATGTGGTAACTCTCTGCTATGTTCCAGGTGCCATTCGACAAGCTGGGGTCAAGGGAAGAAGAAAAGCAAGACTAGCAAAATATAAAAATTGTTGCTCTACTGGGCTTTACAGACTCACAGGCAAAAGGAAGACAATGAATATGCCAGGAGCAAAAGGAGTGTACAACTAGCTAATCCTGGGGAGAAAAGCCAACCAAGGAAACCCAAAAAAGCCAGGTAAAGTGCAGGCAGAATTTGACATAGGGTTCCTGGAGGCAGCTTCGCTGAGATAATTGATCAGCAAAGGAAACTGCAAGTTACAAGAGAACAGGAAAACCCTGGCAGATTGTCAGCACAGAACGTTTAAAGTAGACCGCAGCTCTGCTAATTCTTAAAAATAAACTCCACTTGGAAGGGGGATAGTATCGAAACTAGTCTCAAGGTCACCAGAGAGACCAATGGAGTGGTGATAAGGACATCATATACTCTTAGTATTTTATTATAGCAGAAAAGATAAAGGCAGAAATTCTGGAATACTGAATTTCAGGGGCAAGATAGTAATTTCATAATTTGACTATCAGCGTTTTCCATTTGAGATACCTGTCAGGTCTGTGAGAAGAGTATTCGGTGAGCCTTTGCTTATCACAGCAGAGATAGAAAGATTGGCTAGAGATCAAAATATAGGAATTATCTGACCAAAGGCGCTACTAAAACAGAGAGGAAATGATTCAATTAATAACATAGTTTTGAAAAAAAAACAGGAGAGAAAGGGAGAGAGGGTAGAAGAAAGGGGAGAGAAATACACATACCCCAGAGAAGATGAGAAAGAGGGTGGAGAAATAGAGAGATTAAAGGAGGAAGGGAGGGAGAGATCATGAGAGAACCAGTCTTCCAGTAAACAGAAATTGAAGAGCTGCAGCAATACTGTGGGGGAGGTCCTGAAATAGAAATTTCAGCACTGACACATAATTTTCCTAGAAGCAAAACTGGATTTAGGATTGGACATATGTCCTTATTAATTGAGTGTTCTGCAGGAAAACCACAGGGAGAGGAAGAATGAAGAAGGAAAAGACAGAGCCAAGATGCATCCATGATATTGCCTAGTCTCAGCCAGAACCACGAGGCTCTGCAATGTTCTCCTGGAGGCAAGGGGTAGAGCCAACTTTAAGAACACATCTACACTGTGTGTGGTAGTACACAGATTAATAAGAGCCCTTTGAAGGTTTAAGTATGTGGGTCTTGGGGAGTTCAAGGTCAGTCTAGTCTACATGTCAAATTCTAGGATCTTTCCTTGGCATCTGACACCACCCCAGTAGAAACATTGGTGCATCTCACAATCTCATGACAAGGTGGGAGTCCAGGTTATCCATTTGCCCCATTAGTGTGCCTTGTAAAGTGACTCTTGCTTTCCTGTATCCTCTTGTGTTTGGCTAGAGAAGGTATTGCCTCTCTGAGTGCTCTCTGCCTTACTGACTCCCCGGGACTAGAGAAAATAGAGTTCTGTTGGTGTTAGCATAGGTACGGAAAGAATAGAAAGTAACAATCAGATCACATACTTTGATAACAATTTCATGGAATTCTTTACATCAGCACAGAGAGGCTACTAGTGCAGAAGAAGGGAGGCCTTTTCAAACGGTGAACTGATCCCCTTATAGGGATGAACTTCACTGCCTCTCTTTCTCATTCTATGAGAATCACTGGAGTTT
Source organism: Dicrostonyx torquatus (assembly GCA_028555095.1). Lineage (NCBI taxonomy): Eukaryota > Metazoa > Chordata > Mammalia > Rodentia > Cricetidae > Dicrostonyx > Dicrostonyx torquatus. The sequence goes on along the minus strand of JAQHUG010000019.1, from coordinate 4,284,744 downwards.
GTACAGTGATCTAAATTTCTGCAGATCTTGTACAATGGATTATTATTTTTACATATATTGGAAGCTTTTAACTTATTGTCCCATTTATATTTACTCACTGTATAAAATACAAAGTACACAAAATATCAAGAACACAAAGATAACCACCATTAATAACTGTATGGACATTTTTATTTTTTATGGATGTGCACAAAGATATTGTTATGTATAAGTACACAGAATTACAATTAGATAAAGAGATATATAATGTGCTCTGCATATAATATAGATTGTGACTGTTTAACCTAGTGTATTAACTATTTCAAAATAATTTTAATGGTCATACAATTTAACAATGAATATATTTACTTTAATTTAGTTAACCAAGACCCAGTATTTAGAATTCAGAGGATTTTCTTCTACATTTTTTTCTCTACTGAATAAATAATGCCTAGAATAATCTCTTTCTACATAATTAATGTTTACCTAATTCTTAATTCTTTCCATAGGACATATTACTGTAAGATGAATTACTAAGTGTGTTTGATAATTTAAAGTTATTATTATAGGTTGAATTGTGTCTCTGTAAAATGTGTATGTTGAAATACCAACTCTTAGTACTTCAAAAATGTAGTTACTTAAAGACAGAATTTAAAGAAGTAAACAGATTAAACCAAGCTAGTAGAATAGTCAGACTACATGAAAATAGAAATCATTGAAAACAGGAAGTAGACACCATTGATAATACAAGTAGAAAAGTCTCAGCAGGATTCAACTCTGCGAACACGTTCATCACAATCTCCAATATGGTGACCTTAATGATTCAAGCTACCCTACAATGATGTTTTGAAATTACAGCCCCGTTACATAACACAAATATTAATGAATATTCTCACATATATTGTGAGATTGTTTTTCTACAAATTAAAACAATAAATATTTGGTCAAGAAAACATTTCAACTACCTTTGTCAATTACATATTTTGGAAGATATGAAATAAGAAACTGTGTGTGAGAGACCACATCAGGAATAAAATAACCTTTTTTCTAAAACAGTAGTGATAATAACAATTGTAATAGAGAAAAACTTCTATTTCTAAATAGAACCTGGACCAAAGCATGTTAGATTGTTTATGAATGAAAAGCTCTAGGGAAGACATCTGATGTCTTAGGATCATAGCTCTCACATATTTGAAATGAGAGAGTTATCCTTGATAGACTTTAATAAGTAGGTTTGAAAACTATACCATTATGCTTTCATTGCTCTTCAATTGTTGCCATCGTTATACAAGATCACAATATGTCATCATACGATCCAGCATGAGCTACCTTGGTTTCCTTTCAAAGACCCGTACTGGAAATGTACTCTTGGTCCTGGGAGTGGACCAAGAGAAACAGAATCCCAAATTCATGGCTGCAGCTGACAGGAAGATCTTTTCATGTTATAATGTGCCTGTATTTTTTGTTGTTTTGAAAACCCTTTTCAGGATGGCCCATGAAAGAAAAATGTAACAATTGCTAAGCATATCCACAGTTGACTGTCCTCAAATCCCAGTGGATGGAGAACTAAGGAGGATGGAAATAATGTCATGTGTCTACAGTCTCATTAATTAGCTTGGAAAAACCATTTGGGGGGACTTCCAGGAAAAAGGAATTCCTCTTCCATTTAAAATATTTGTAGCCCGTAAAACTGCCTTTGAGGTTACATCTTAACATTCACTCATAACCTCACGGTCTGTGATCATGACTTAGGCACAGATAAGAAAGATGCTAAGCTGAGTGTTGTGACTTAAGCTGCAACCTTAGGACTCAGGAGGTGAGGATAGAAGGAATCACGTGATAGGAGGCCAATCTGGGTTACACAGTGATTCCTGGTCTCAACAAGCAGATAAGAACCTGGAAATGTCGGCTGTTTACGCTGGACACTTGCTAGTCATAGGTCCCCAAGAACATATTGCAACTTCCACAGTGACACTTATGACGCAGAAAGTCTTTCACCATGTTGCCATTGCGCAAAACAATTTTAAGCTAGAGTTAATCGAATTTAGAAAAATAAATATTGGCTTGAGACTGTTTTCACATATAAACTGTTTAAAGTAATTTCAAAAGCACGCCAGTACTTTATACATATTTAATTACATTTCTAAGGATTCAAAAGACATTGTCCAACGTGTGGGGTCATTTTCAGCACGAAATCATGTGCCAATGATACTTACAAAGCAATTCTTATCAGAATTTCTTTTCCAATGTTTCTTGTCTAGTTTCTTGGCCACAGTGGAACGCAGCGTTGCATGAGCTTGTATTCGAGGATTTAAAGCCAGGATACTCTGAACACAAGAAAAAGAAATATACAAACATAAGTAACCATGATGGCATTAAAACAAATCAAGTTTACGTTTGCATTACCCTATTTCACTGAAAGACTTAGTTATGACTGAAAACTCCCGGGACACATGAGATAGAGCAAAATGAAGTAGATGTAATCTAAACAAATTAGAAAATGATCCAAAGGTCACACAAAGATGTTCAAAAAAATGAAGAAAAAGAATCTTAGACTTAGACCAGGACCTATATAGGAAAATCAAAAACAAGAATGCATATGGAAAAGCTAAGAAGAACCAAGACTTTTAAGAACAAAACAAAACAAATAAAGAAATAAAATATCATTACTATAAATTGAGCTTATCTGGATAAAATCTGAACATGGTAACTCCTAATCTTCATTCTAATAATTCTCAAAAAATCTTGTCCAATGGAAACACCTTAAAACAAAATAAGTCCTACACCTAAGGCTCAAGAAACTTTGCAGAAGATAGAGTGGGAAGATTTAAAGGACCAGAGCATCAGGGTGTGTGCCCTGAAATTGTGTCTACTAGGAATGACAGAAGCTACAGCCTTAAAGCTTCACCAACCTGACTGTCTAAAAATAGGCATGCCAAAATGAACAGAAGAAACACAATGAGGTTCCAACCTTACACAAAGAACTGCAGGTAATTAAGGAAAACTGATAGTGGGAAAAATAGTCTTCCCCAGGGAAGAACACACAAATTAATTATCTAGTACTAAGCAGTCGGCTCTCAAAACACACATACAAGTAACATTATACAGGTTGAGAAGGTTATATTTATGATTATATGCATATTCATATAAACATATGCATGTAAAAATAATTAATGTAAAACATGAATTTGAAAGATAGTAAGGATATATGGAAGGGCTTTGGAAGAAAAAGGAGTATGGAAAAATGATGTAATTATATTTATGATATCAAAAGTAAAAGAAACAGCCCGGCGGTGGTGGTGCACGCCTTTAATCCCCGCACTCGGGAGACAGAGACAGGCGGACCTTTGTGAGTTCGAGACCAGCCTGGTCTACAAGAGCTAGTTCCAGGACAGGCTCCAAAGCCACAGAGAAACCCTGTCTCGAAAAAACCAAAAAAAAGTAAAATAAACCATAATAATAATCATAAACCAATGTGACCAACAACAAGCAAAAAATTTTATTTTCGCCAGAGAGGAAAATATCCAATGACAAATGCTTCAGGTAAACTAGTTAACATTTTGCTAACACCTTTGAACAATTTTGACATGGTGAAAAGCAATATGTAATAGCAGGAGGAAAAAAAGGAGAAAAGCATTAGAAAGAATGGCTGTGGATATGACCAATGAATGAAGTCCTTGCTGTGCAAACACAAGAACCCACACTTCAGTTTGTCAGAACCCATGCATATAACCAGGCGGGTGGGGTGGCTGCCAGTATTTGCAGCTCTCTAGAAGCAGAGACTGGGATTTCCAGGGCAAGCTGGCTGACAAGAGTGCCTAGACTTGGTGAGATCCAGATTAGACAAGTGAGATCCAGATTAGACAAGACATATTGCTTCAATACAATGGAGAGTGTTATAAAAACCACCTAGCATAAGCTCTGAGCAGCCACACGCACACTTGCACACATGTGCACACATCTGCACACAATGAGCATAGCAGACATGTGAACACGCACGTGCCATGCACATACACATGGACAGCATACACAGACATAAAAGTCACTCAGGAAAAGGATAGACAAGACACAGAGGTTTAAGTGTTTAATGATATGGGTTGTAATAATTTAATTAGTAAGAAATGTAAAATCAAGATGGTTGAAATTAGAGATTTTAATTTGGATATAAATAAATAAAAGTTCTGAACTAGAAATCATAGCAGCGACCTTTACTGCAAGAGCACCTACAAGAGCGTGTGTCTCAAAGCTCTTCTCTATAAAGACCTCCCTGACTAAATCTGCATTTTTGCTTCAGAGCTCTCAAATATCTCCAGCAGGAGAAGCTATCCTGAGCAGTCACCACTGATCATGAAAGATTTCTTCTCTCATAGACTGAGAACACTGGAAGTAGGAGAATTAGAGATTTTTTAAACATTTTTAATTTATTCTTCTCTCATATATTATATCCCAACCACAGTTTCTACTGCCTCCACTCTTCCCACTTCCACAAACCGCCCCCACCTACCTTCACCCCTAAATCTGCCACTCCTCCTTTCTCTTGAGAAAACAACAATTCTTCCAGGAATATCAACCAAGCACAGCATAGCAAGTCACAGTAAGACTAGGTGCAAAGTTTCATATCAAGGCTGGATGAGGAAACCCCAGTAGGAGGCAAAGGGTTCCAATAGCAGGCAAACCCCACTCACACTGTTATGAGTTCCACAAGAACACCAAGCCATCAACCATAGTATAACATACAGAGTCAGGCTCTCACAGTGTCCTCAAATCCTCTGTTGTCTGATATGCAACACCAAAGAGGCAACACATGCGTGCTCATTTCTCTCTCTCTCTCTCTCTCTCTCTCTCTCTCTCTCTCTCTCTCTCTCTCTCTTTCTCTGTGTGTGTGTGTGTGTGTGTGTGTGTGTGTGTGTGTGCGCGCGCGCGCGTGTATGTACATGTGTGTGTGTGTGTTCTGGCCATATAACTCTCAGTAAACTACTTATCTTTTTTATCTAGACTGGAAGAACACCATAACAGCTGGATACGGTTCTGACAGGGGCTTTAGAATCGAGTTCCTGTTGTACCTGATAACTCCAGGAACTTCTTCCAACCTAGATTTTTAATTCCTTCTAAATTAGACGGCCAAACTCATCCTTTCCACATATTAAAATAAATTCTTATTGTGAATCCATAAAACTCTCTACAACACCAAGACAAATGAATAGACAAATTCTTCTACTACTAAATATGTGCCAGCAATGCCCTTCCCATCTTACACTATTCAGTTCTGTATGCTCACAGTAATTAATCATTTTCTGAGTAAAAATTTAGGTGATTTGTAAGAATATTTTTAACATGATAATACAAAAGACTTTGAATGGTACAAAGAAAAAGCATTGCCTAAGATGAATTTTGTACTTAGAGTAAAAGGATGAAATCAGAAAGAAATACATTGCACACTAAATTTGATTTAAAATGGTAAGAATGTCACCTACTTTAAAGTTTTGGACTTTTAGAATGTTTCTACATGCATTTTATAATTTAAATTAAAAAGCATCTACCATTATGACCATATTATGGATAAACAAATAAATTGAGGCTGAATAAGTACCACATTTACAGCCAAAGGAGACTAAGATACGATTTGGTCCTCTTGTTGGGTTTAAATTCAAATTTACTAGCAAATAAAGTCTTTCTATGTCTAATGTATAAAATGGTTATAACCACATGTATAATAAATATTAAATGACCCTTGAATAATCCAGTGAAAAACTGATGTTGGGCAGGCACTCTGACAACTTGTGTTCAACTCCCAGGATTCAAGTGGTACACACACACACACAAAGAATAAATGCAATTTTAAAAAGCAATTAAATCATCTCCCAAAAGTTTAAAGAGAGAGAGAGAGAATCAATATGAGCCCTTGACTTTCCTGTGAAAGATAAACACCAGTGAGATCACATCCAAAGTGGTAACCTCAGGACTCATGTAGATCAACTCCAGCACTACAGCTGATGACTACAACCCTTAACTTCTCTGGAAATTGCCTTAAAGGCAAACAAACAGCGTCAACAACAAAAAGACACATCAATTGAAAACACTTTGCTGCATCTCAGAAAGAAAGCCGAGGGTCTAATGAAGTCTAAAATACCAGCCACCACTGTCTTCCCTCTTCCAGCTCCATGAAACACTATTCCACTCCAGGAGTGTGTAACCAACACAGTAAAATTCCTTCTGTGCCATCATCCAGTTGAAGGCTCTGGCATCCCTACTGCCTCTCAGGGAAAAACTTTCTGTCAGCATTTCTCAGAGACCCACCTCCAATCACGTAGTCAGTGAACTCAAGAAAATACAGCCTAGTGGCCCAGAGTTCCTTGAACCCATGTCAGCTCTCACTGATTGACTATAGGCTCCACCATGAGGGAACCATGCTAGCAACAACTGATGGTAACACTGGAGACCCTTTACTGTCACAGGGTGATAAAGACTGCACAGAAGGAGCAACTCACTGAGAAAACCAGAGATGGCTGCTCACACCCAACACCCTGGTCATAAAGTCAGGTGTCCCTTTGGAGGAGCAGGCACTATCATTACCCCCCTTGTAATGGAGAAATAGAGCTGTGCTTTAGAGATGCCCTAAAGGAAAAGACAGTAGCATGAACAGGCAGTTCTCCAAATGAACTGAATTCACTTGAACCCCCATGTGGGGAAATTTAAGTCTAAGAGTCTTCTTCTGAGCAGTGGAGACTTTGATGGCAAATAATTAGAAAGGATGACATCTTCCTGAAAAAGAAAAATAGAAGTAACATGGCAGAGAATTCACCAGGGACAACAGGAAGAGCAGGTCAAACAAGTTCTTAATCAAAGCCATTAAAAACTCACCTCAAAAGCAAACCTTACTAATGAGTCCAAATTCAACTGAAGCATACAACAGGGCAATTGATACTTCTGGGAACTATACAAAATAGGTGTGCCATACGAACTAAGTGTGCTAGCACCATGAACAGACAAAGATTCTGAGGGAACTGAAAAGGAGGCATACAAGAGCTTTATAGAAAACACTGTACAAACCCCAGGGTACAGAAGACCCTGGGTAAACCCAGTGCATCACAAAACAAAGCAAAACAAAAGACTAAGTATAGGAAAGGAACTCGTATGGAGTGGGCGGGGTGAGCATCAACAGGAGTGTCAAGGAGATAAAAGAGGGTGCTTATTACCATAATCACAATGCATTATGAACATCTATGAGATTTCAAAGAGCAAGTTTCCTAACAAACAAACAAACCCAAAAGTGCTCTTACACACACACACACACAAAAAAAAAAAACTGCCTGTGTTCAATGCTGTACCACATAGAGAAGTCAAAGGTTCAGATTATAGGAGAGATAAACTTCCCCAAATCATCTACCCAGTCACTAAACAACGCAGATGCCCTCTGTCCTGAAAGCACAAGATTAGTATGGCAAACCGTTGAATCAAAAATTCTAAGATTTTAGAATAAATGCATTTATGTCATATGCTCTGGTTAGGAAATGTGTGAGGATGTCTCCAAAGGTTTATATGTTAGAACCTTGATCTCCAGTGTGGTAACATTAAAAGGGTGACTGGGCATTTAATATGTAGTGTCTGTTTGGGGGATTCCCCGAAAGTTCTGGGTCCCTTCCACACAAGTTTTCTCTTTTTCACATACTTCTACCATGATGCCATCTGTCCAGATGTCATGGAGAGGAAGGAAGCCCTGGGTTAGACCCCTCATACCACCAAAACAAAAGGCAAAAACACAATAACAAAAGCAAAACAAGAAAGCACAACAGCCTATAAAGTATAGATACCAATGGGGTTCTAGAAGCTACTGTGAAACGTGTACTGTCAGAATGGGTACAAAAGCAAGACCCAACCATGCTGCTTTGTCATTAGGCAACACATTAACGCATTATAGACTCAATGATCCAAATAACATGAACGACTGACAGATTTTTTAAGCTGCCATGCAAATTATGACCTTATAAAAATCTATATGGGAGTAGTCATACTAATTTCTGAACAGACTTGAAACAATAAAGCATTGCTAGATGTAAAGCGGGACATTTAATAACAGAAAAGTCTTACCCATTTGGAAGTTTGAGTAATTCAAAACATGTATGCACCAAAAAAACAAGGCAAGAATCACTTAACAAAACTGACAAAGTATAAGGGGAAACATATTGAGACAATACAGTAGTCAATAATAATTCTCCAATTTAAATAATAGCTAGAAAACAAGACTGAAAAGCAAGGAAACAGAGGATTTGGACACAATTATCTCTTTCCTAATTATCCCATGAGACTGTAGAAAATGAGCATCCTATAAGAGCAGAACATATATTATCCATGGGTATGAGCATGAAGCTTTCAAAAAAGGAATTATGCTAGATTTTAAACGAGCTTCTCTCTGGAGACAGCTCAGTAAATAAAGCCTCTGACATGCAAGCATAAGGACCTGAGTTCAGATCACCAGAATTCATAGAACATCATACATAATAGCATGTGTCAGTAATTCCAGTGTTTCAATAGCAAGATGAGATATATAGAAAGGAGAATTGCCAGAAGCTGAAGGTCAACTAGCCTAGTGTTCATAGCTAGTTGTGTGAACAAAGACTCTGTCACAGAAGAGGCAGAAGGCAAGGACTGACAGCTGAGGATGTCCTCTGACCCCCACATGGACCATATAGGAATAGGCCTGCATTCACAAACAAGAACACATACATCAAAACACACAGGTATACACATCTCTTCTATACTCACACACACGTGCACACACACAAATACACACATACACACACACATCCTAAATGAACATTAAAAAATAAATTATGTTCTCCAAACATAATCCTAAATCCAAACAGAGTTAAGTAGTGACAACAAGAATAATGTAGGAGGGCAGTCACTATAAAGACAATAATTTAAAAGACAGAAAGTTCCACATACTGCATTCTTGCATTCTCATGAAATGTGTAGAATAGACAAATCTGCAGATCAGGGGTTGCCTGGGACTGAATGGTGGAGGAAGTGGAAAATAACCACTAAAGCGTGTGATTTTGTGGAGTGATGAAGCCTGGCTGTGTATTGGTAGCATAATTATGAATTAATTATAGTAAAATTATTAAAATAAAATACATTAATAACAATATATTTTAAATGCTAAATGCTTTTCCTTGTATGGAAGGATATGACAACAATATCTTGTCAAAGTTGTTACCAAAAATCAATAAATACTGCGTTCAACAATGTTAACTGTACACTATTTTAATTAACAATTTTGAAATCTGCTTTATTTGCATAAATTTGATAAAATTATTTTAGTCATTCTCACAAATGACAGACATGAGATATCTTTACTATGTGGGTTAGTTTTCTATGTATCCCAAGTGGACATTTACACTCAATCTTAATGATTATTCTTTGGAATAAAATAATTCCAAAGCAAATGTCCACTTAAGAAAATTCAAGAATTTCATTTTATAGAAAAAAGTAAAGATAATTTCTTACTATAAGTACAGTGCTTTGCCTTATCTTTTCAGATTTGAATCACAAGAGTACCATGTAATAATATAAGTCAATAAAGGAAAGAATGAGTTTAAAGGTATTCTGGCCAACATTTATAGCAAACAAAATAGGAATCATGCAAGAAATGTGGCTGTATTTATTTTACTTTTACATCCTCAATCCATATTGTGATAAATGATTATGTTTATCTATGCCGGCATAGAAATGTAACTTTTGGAAATAAACATTCTGAATGTAATTTATTGGCTGCTTATCATGGTTACTTTTCTTTCACATAACACAAACATAAAGCATAACCTAGCATGAAAAATTGGGTTAACCTTTTATGAGAAGGCATTGAGTTGAATTCAATGGATCTTGGGTAAAAATAAATTGGATTGTGGAGAATGGTTACCAAGGATTTGACTTAATAATTTCCCAGATGAAAAGTGATATAAAATAAGAATACAGGATATGAGTGGTTGAGAGCTGCTCAAAACAATTTTCCCAAACAAGAATTTTTAAAACCCAAAGTCAATACCATCAATAAGAAAGTAGATGGCAGAATAATAAGGGACAGTTCTAAATTACATTCTTCCTAACGAATGACCAAAGTCAGGGCCCTACAGATCACAGGGGCCCCTATCTGGATAAATTGAGCTTTAAGAAGCCCATTAACCCTTTCAGATATCAAGTTACAGGTAATAGGAGGGGACTTTTCTGTTTTCAAAGAATCTGGCAGCAGCAGGGTTATGATTGGCAAGAGACTTGTCTCTAGAGGGGATCCCAGGTGTTCACAGGGATGTCCCCAGCTAGGTACTTGGGCAGCAGA
>JAQHUG010000019.1:4255296-4269889 GCA_028555095.1 Dicrostonyx torquatus | reverse complement strand
GCCTGCATATGTGTGCATGCACATGTGGAGGTTTGAAGGCAATGTCATGTGTTTTCCAAAACTACTTCTCTCCTTAGCTTTTGAGGCAGGATCTCTCATTAAATCTGTGGTTTGTAGGTTCTGGAGGACTGAATTAAGGGCTTTACATTTCTTTCATGATCACTTTACCAGCTGAGTCACGTCACTACTCCAACGCCTCACTTTCGATATACTGTCTTGACTGCTGTAAATTCTATACTCAGCTAGGTCACAGCATAGGGCTCTGGGATCTTCCCTAATTCAGTCAGTATTGTAATGCACCGTCATATAGCCTACCTGCATGCATGGTCTATCGTGATTTAAATTCATCTGAATCAATAATAATACCCATGCACTGTCTTTCCTTACAAAAACTTACAGCACCCCCATCTGTTCCTCTCTCTCATCAAAAATACCACACTTTTCCCTGTGAGCATCCACACAGAGGCTAGACTACATGGATTCTCCTTTGTTTATTCAACTCACACATGCCTGTTCATGTCAGTCACATACAGCTGGGCCTTTGCTATTTCTACCTCAGCATATACAAGACCCTCCCAAGTGGATTGCACTATGATCAAACTCTCCATGTTAGACTTCTCATTACTCGCTCCAGGAGTAAAATGCTAATTCCAAACCTTTGCATCACCAGGAAGCAGTTGCTTTACATTACATTGAACACCTAAGTTTTAACTAAAAACCATTTCTCCCAAGACTTAAAAATCAGCCTTCGCTCTGCTCTGTTTCACCTATGAGTCTCAAAAGAAACTTAGCACTCTTTGCTACTCCTTTCACACAGGATAGAATATCATATGAGTATGCTTTTTACCATCAGTCTGGCCAGTGGAATGGAAAAGCAAGCATTTGTGATTGTGGTATCTATCTGTCTGTCTGTCTGTGTATGTGTTCAAAAGTAAATATATATACATACATGTTAACAAGAAAAAATCCTTAGCAAAAAAAAAAAAATTCTGAAAGGAAAATCTGCTGGAAGCTAAAAGGACATTCCCAGTAGAAAGACAAACAGAATCCTGTTTTTCTTTTGCTGTCATACTCTCGTTCTGTTTCAGAAGACAAAGGAGACAACATTCACGACTTGTCAGCAGTTACAAAGGTTTCATGCCTTGTAATGATTAACAGCACTGTGAAAGGAGGGAGGTCCCTTGGTCTTACTTTCCTGCCAAGGTAATCAGCAGCTGACTCGCTGAAGCAGCAGGACAGAGTTGCTCCAAGATCAACACTTTCAAATGGGAAAGTCAAGGCAACACCACACATACTGGCTCTTTGATGTTCTAGAGTGTAAGTTTCAAGTTTAAGTATACAAGCTATAAAATAAAGGGCCCCCAAAGCAAGAGAAGCTGGAAACCACCAGAGAGAAAGAGATGTACTGAAAATAAAAGTAAGTCAAGCATGGTCACTGTCTAAGTATAAGATCTACACGAGCAAAATCAGTCTAGGAAACAGCTTGTTCCCCATTGCACCATTAAAACTTCAAAAGTTGATCCTCTACAAATATATCCTGTGCAAGAAAGAGAATTTATCATTAGTAGCAAGGAAACTACAGAAAATGCCAATGTCTGACAGGGAGTGATCTATTTGTAACATATATATATATATATATATATATATATATATATATATCCACAGGTTAAAAAGAAATTTGCTGAAATATAAAATGTTTGTAATCTTATAAGGAAAATCAAATCTAGGATTGAAACTAGGTCTATTAGAAATTGATACTTTACTGAATTAAATAACTTTAAAATGACACCACAAAATTCATCCACTTTTACTCTCTTAATTTAAGAATGGTAATTTGACTTCTTTATTGACACTTTTTTAAATAAGTAAACAAAATAGATTCCCTCAGCCTCAATGCAAGCATGGCACGTGTGTGTGTGTATGTGTGTGTATGTCTATGTCTGTTTCTGTGTGTGTCTGTATCTATGTGTGTGTCTATGTGTGTGTGTGTTTCTCTCTGTATGTGTGTGTGTGTGTGTGTGTGTGTATACCAATGGGTTTACTGGGTTTAAGACATCATGACAGGTAACTTACAATAGTGCGGGTGATCCTCAAAGTCTGCATTGCCAGAAAGCCTAACCAATGAAGGAAGAAAACCTCTTGGGAGCTGAATCATGCAGTACTGGAGTACCCAGTAGTGTCTGTGTAAAAGGGAGTACTAACTAGGGGAAAGCATGAAGTGTGAAGTCACAATTCTTCAACAAAAATAAGCTAGTATATCAAGTTCAAGGGTATACATATTTAACATAAAATAACTTAAAACATAAAGCAATATATAAAGTAATAATGACCTTATTCTTAGTTATTATTTGTGACTGAATACTAATACACCTATCCCAAACTCAGAGAATGGAATTAACCCTTCAAATATTCTTTGGGCTCCTAATATTTATTTAGTATAAAACATACCCCAGAGATTATTGGGTTATCCCTCTTGATTCAGGAAATGTCACAAACACTCATTGGCCTGCCATCTAAAGTTAGAAAACTTCTACAAAAATGTTGTGGGTCTTTCTTTTTCTCATCAGCCAGCTTCCAAATCATGACATGGAGATTTATTTTTAATTATGAAAGATTAGCCTTGTTTCTAATTAGTTCCTATAACTTGAATCAACCCATTTCTCTTAATATAATTTTTTACACGACTCAGTTACCTTTATTTTGCAATGTCCTTGCTGATTGCTCTGCATCCTGGCATTTCCACCTCTCTTCCCAATGTCCTATTTGCCTGGAAATCCTGCCTAGTTACTTGCCAGTCAGATTTTTATCAAACCAATCAAAGTGACTTATTTTACAGAGTATAATCAAATATCTCACAACATTATAAAGATACAAGTTCCCCAGGGAACAAGAAAATATCTAGAGAATAAAACTCCCACTCCTAAGAAGTGGTATGGGTGGATTTTTGGTCATTTGGAGGGTTATTGATGTATGCCATTGTTTAGGGGATTGGTTACAAATTGCTATTGGCCATGGTCAGAAAAAAAAACTGAACAAGGATATCAGATTCAGGGATCACTTTCTGAAGAAAAAGAGGGAGTATAGTATAGAAATGATGAGATAAAAGGGTGGATTGTTTATTCCGCTTGTGAACAACCACTAGTCTCAAAAAATTTACATTGGTGTAGGTTTTTGTATATTGATACAAATTTAAAGCTCTTTTTCTTATATATCCTTCTACTCTTGTGTAAGGTATTTTTGTATATTTACGCAGATTTAAGGTTTTATGTTATTCTATATTATATATTTTTATTTCTTGCTTAAGGTATTTTACAATACAGTTAATTTATAAATTTAAGGTTTAGCCCTTAAAAATATTTAGAATAATAAAGAAATACAAGTTATACTCGGTGGTTGTGGCCCACACCTTTAATCCTAGCACTCAGGAGGCAGAAACAGATGGATCTCTGAGAGTTCGAGACCAATCTGGTGTACAAGAGCTACTTTCAGGACAGGCCCCAAAGCTACCTGTCTCAAAAAAACAAAAAAAAAGAAAGAAAGAAAGAAAGAAAGAAAGAAAGAAAAAAGGGAAGGAAGGAAATACAAGTTGGTAGTTAGTCATTTATAACAATTAAACTTATAGTCATGTTAGGCATATATTCAAGGTCAATCGTAGAAATATTTTAAATAGATAGTTTTCAAACACTTCAGGGACCTACAAAAATGGCATTTTAATGTTTTAATAACATAAGGCTTTGATGACAGACACATTAGCTCCTGACACCAATCTATTAAAAAAAAAAGACATGATAGGCATCTAATAATCTCCAGATGGATTTTGCTTTTTTGTAGTAAAAGCTAGCCACTGGGCATAGAAACTTCCCTTAACTCAATTGCTGAGAGTCAGTACACAAAAAAGAAAGGTTCTGCTGAACTTTGCCAAAAAAAAAAAAAAAGTAGAACAGTCCTTTAAAGTTCTCTCATCACAAAAAGTCTATCAGATATTTTAGGATTTAAGTCTGAAGATGGATGCCCCAATATTGCAGAGGAACCTTGAGGTGACTATCCAGACCTCCAGCTGTGTCTGTCGTTTAGAAGACACTTTCTCTGCATTTCTTGGTTACTCAAGTAATATTTTATCCTTTTTGAGTCTCTGATGGTTGAACTCTAGATAGTTATAGTTTTCCTTAGTTATAACAGAAAGGAATTAATAGAAAAAAACTTTGAACTCACGAAAATAGGATTAATAATGGAGTATTTTCTCTAAATTTTCCAAATACAGATGAACTGGACGTTGTAAATACAGTTCTTACTTGATAACTGTTCTTCTTGTATATCATTTTACTCTGGTAAATGCTTTTTTTTATATAGAAAAGGGGAAAAGTTTTGAGATACTTGCTGACGTGGTGTAAAGATGTGTCACTCTGATTGATTTAATAAAAAAGCTGAACAGTCAATAGCTAGGCAGAATTTCCAGGCCCAGAGCGTTCTGGGAAGAAGAAGAATGTAGAGATGCAAGGACACAGAGCAAGCAGCAAGGACATTCAAAGTAAAGGTGACTGAGCCATGTAAAAAAAAAGCAAATAAAAAGAAATTGATTAATTTAAGTTCTAAGAGTTAGGTAAAAACAAGCCTAAGCTATTGACTGAGCTTTCATAATTAATAACCAGTAAGTTTCATGATTTGGAAGCTGGTTGGCAGGACAGAGAATGACTCTCAGCACCAATAGATAAGAGTAAATACAGTACCAGACTCGCAGAGACACATGCCATACAATTTCTGCCAAATTCAGACCCTAGCTGCTATTCTTTTACGTAAATGTACATCTCTGGAAGAGAAGAGAATGAGTGTGGGTAGAGGGGAGTGGGAATTAAATGCAGTACATGAGATATGAAACTGGAAAATCTCCTACTGAGGACAGAAGGTAAAAGCGGACAGTAATAGAGGAAGCAAGGACTTGTCGCTCCCTTTGCTGACTAAACACAGACAAAGAAAACTTCATAAAAATGCTGGTATATAAGTAAGAAAATGATAAGATCAGTTCAACCTCCCAGTTTCCACTGAAAATCCATGCTCTCTATGTCTGTCTCTGTGGAGATGCCCACAATCTTTCTGTGATGTTCGCTGCCAGTGTTTCTTGCTTTACACCTAGTGTCTTTTTCTTTCCTAGGTACCTTTCCTAACTCACTTATCACACAGTTCACTGATTTGAAGGGTCTGGCTTGATAATTTTTAGTGTGCTTGCATAGTGGTGCAACCATCAAGATACTAAATTTCAGAACATTTTTAAGGCATGTCCCTGAGAAAATAAGCAAGTACCTATCTAGAGTCATTCCCCAAATGTCCATACCTGCCCCACAATCTGGAAGTGACCACTCATTTACATTTGAAGTCTATAAATTTGAATATTTGGTAATGCTATATAAATGGAATTATATAAAATTTAGGGTTATTTTGTAATTGGTCTCTTAACTCAGTATTTTTCAAATTTAATCACGCTATGATTTTTAAATTTTTGCTTGTTTGCTTATGAGTGTTTTCTTGTGTGCGGGTGTGCATGCATGCATGTGTGTGTGCTCCTATACATGCACATGTAAAGGTCAGAGGAAGGCATTGGGTATCACTGTCTACTGCTCTCTGCCTTTCTTTTTGAGATAGTGTTTCTCACTATGTGGAAGGATACTTATACTAGACTGTCCTGGAATCCATATCCCCTAGCTGGTACTACTAGCATGCATAATGATGCATAGTTTTCATGTGGGTGCTGGGCTTTTGAAGTCAGGTCAGTAGATGCTATTAATCACTGAGCCATCTCCCTTGTTCCAGTATATTTGATGTTTAAAAGATTTTCATGTGCACACACACAAAGGGACAGAAAGTGGTAGCAGAAATGGTTGAATAATTAGAAAAGAAGAGACAAGTGTTGAAAGAGGAACAAAAAGATGAAGGTAATGCTCTGTTATTCTGTTCTACAAACCTTTATGGCTTTGGTATCCCAGAACTGCCAGCTTTGTTTTCACAACTGAAAATGAGGCAAAAGGATAGGACAGAGAGTGGGATCTGAGATGCTTTCCATACAGACTACAGAATTAGCACCTAACAAAAACAAAGTGGCCAGGAGGAAGACAAGAAATAAATACCCAGTCCAGCCCAGCTAAAACTTGTGTCAGCCTGACACAAGCATTCCAGTGTCCCATGATAACCAGTAGCTCAATATAATATTAAAATTCACACCCTTTGGTAGAGATTTAATATGCTAATGCCACATGCTACTCACACAGTTGTATGTAGGATTAAATGTAACAGTTGGAACATTCTCAAAAATACCCACATTATCCAAACGAGCTGAAAAGCCAATGTTATTCAAACTGGCTCCAAAATGCTGGCTATGGTAAACACGAAAACATGAACAGGTGCTACAGCACCATTAAGCTGTAACTTTTTCTCTGTTTTAAGATCCTAAGCCTGTCCCGGGAAGAGCCTCCTCTCAACAAATTGTTCCTATTCAGTGTTTCAGTGTGTGATACAAAAGCCTGTAGCCCCCTGTGGTGATTTGAATGAGACAAGTCCTCCATCAATCTCCAGCATCTCAATACTGTATGGGAGGTAGAGGTGGAGCAGCCCTGGGGAAGGAATTACATCACTGGAGCTGGGCTTTGAGATTAAGAAGTCCCCATCACTTATAATTCAAGATATAAGTTCTCAGAATCCTGTTCCTTCTACCATGCCTCCCCGCCATGATGGACTCTGACCCTCTCTGGGACATGATATGCAAAATAAAACCCCTTTCCATAAGCTATTTTGGTCATGATATTTTAACACAGCAAGAGAAAAACAACTAAGTCACCCCTGCAGAGATAGCCATCTGACCCCAAATATCAGCTAAAGTCAATCACATAGAGCCATCTTCTCATGTGACACCAAGACTTGATGGAGCCTCACCGACTTACAATGCCTCATAGGTGCTGACCTACACCTCAGGGGAAGTGTATGTCCATTTAACTCCAGTAAAGAGAACTCAGGGACTCTGGCTGGGCTTCTCCAAACTTTGACATGTGTTCCTTCTTTTTGAAGACTTTAATCTATCTTTCTTGTCAAAATTCATTTTGAAATGGCAATAAAGTATTTCTCAACATCCTCCCTAACCATATGCATTTAATTTTTTGTTTGTTTACACATGTACCACACATCAGGGATGGAGGGCAGAGGAGAATTTATGGGAGTTGGTTCTCTCCTTCCACCATGTAGATCTCAGGTCATCAGCTTTGGCTGCAAGCTCCTATACGCTCTTGGTTATCCCTCTGCTCACACCAACCCAACCCATTTTAATTAGCAATCTTACATGAAGTAAGTGGAGACAAATTTAATTTCAAAATCATGGACTTTTGAACAGGCCAGATTAACACGTTACAGACTTTTTTGAGCAAAACATCAAAATTTAGTATTTCAAATCTCTCTGTAGATTTGCTAATTTTCTATGGATGCTAATTTTCTATGGTTCAAAACATGTCTATAGCAGAGCTTCACAATACCCCACCTCAGTGCCCATAATATTCTCCTGTAGCAAATCCCTACTACTATTCAAAGGGCCAAGTTCACAGTTAATGTCTCCAAGTCCTGCCCTGTTACTCCAGTAAGTCATTTGACTAACTGAAGTTTATAAGATAAATTTGGAACATGGGTTCTTCAAGGAAAGAAGTACCCACTTTTATTTTCCTCCTCCACTCTCCTTTTGGAGCTCTAGCTTCCAACTTGAACAGGAAGGTGAATGTGGAATCAGTAGCATGGAAAAACACAAAGCCATGAGGAACTCAGAGGCATCATGTTCTCTGCACAATGTATCACTGGCTTCTGTTTTCCATGAAAAATAAATAAATCACTGCCCTCTTTAAGCCATCTTCATTCGTTTTCCTTGATTCTCACTTTGCCCAAGGGGACCGTGGCAGCCAACTAGGTGTGGGAAGTTCTGTCAGACTAACCCACAGGTAAAATGCCCAAAACCAAAGTGCACATGAACTTGAAAATAAAAGCATTTGGCTCATGTATTTTAAAAGACAAATGAGAAACCACATCAGCATAAGTTAGTAGCTTTCTTGAAATCCATCAAGCTGCCAAAAATCCTAAACCAAGAATTACTCATTTCAAAAAATGATCAATGGAAATTTTGTTGTACTGGTTCAGGAAAAAAAAAAAGAACACATTGATTCATTTTAATCTCCATTGATTGACTATTAATAGTTTTCTCCATTTGAACTCACATAAAATTTTAACAGCATAGAACAATGACGTGAATAACAATTTAGTCAATATCCTTCTGTGTACTGTGCATTGAAAGCCCTACTCGGTCCACACAATCCAGTCTCCCACCCATTCTTTGTGAAACTATCCCTACAGACTGTGGTAAGAAACACACCCCTGTGCCCCTTCCCCAAGTCTTACCATACAGAACACTCTGCCTCTATCAATAGGCCCTGATGTAATTTCAGAAACTGTCCTCAGTCTAGCAAAGAATTTAACAAGAAGACAGTTCAACTCTTTCATCTAAAAACATATTTGTCCAATTTGGAAACTAAATAAACACATTTTTAAGTAATTTTGAACCAGTACACTGTTTTCAATATTTTAAAGATTTATTTATATTTGTGTGTGTGAGTGTGTGTGTGTGTGTGTGTGTGTGTGTGTGTGTGTGTACAGATACCTGAGGAGTCTCGAGGAGACGGCATCAGAACCATTGGAGCTGAATTTATAGGCTTCCATGAGGGTTTTCCAGTCCTCTGGGAGAATGTCAAGTGCTGTTGACCATGGAGCAACCTCTCCATCGCCCCCTGCACTGCTTTAATAGCTGGTGCTAAATAAAGTTTTCAGCTATTCCAGCTACTTCTCTAGGAGGTGGATAAGTTGACTTTCACTATAATCTGATGGTAGAGGCATTAGTATTGCAGTTTAAACATGAATCAACAGAACTACAGGAGACCTTGACATTGTCAATTTGTGTTTGTCCTCAAATTTTAATTTTATGTCATTATTTATTGGTCTTAATTCTTTCACATAAAAATGATGTTAGATTTACCTTTGTTCTATTTTGTTTTCGAGATAGGACTTCACTCTTGCAGTGCAGGTTGGCCCAATCTTACAATAGTATAGAGAAGTCTCAGATACATTGAATTTTCTGCTATTTTGTATCAGCCTACTTCATTAGGAAGTCATACACAGAGGCAGAAAAGAGCAGGAACCAACCCAGCTTCTCATTTAGCTACTATAGAAGATGGGGGCAGATAAGAGACAGGGATAGAACTGAAGACAATTAAAATCAGTGAGTAAATGTATTAAGTTGTTAAACAATAAAAAATTAAACAACAATAATCAGAAAATAAATTCAAAATAAAAATCAGTCAGAGGCATAAGAGTTATAAGCAATGTTTCAATGCATTGGGTAAAACTAGGTATCTTTTCTTCCTGAAGGAAGCATTACATACATAGGCCGGATTTTAAAATCTACTTATTAATATTTATTTATTCATTTTCATGTATGTGTGTACCTTAGAGTGTGTATGTGTACTATGTGCATGCAGTATCAGTAGTAACCAGAAGAAAGCATTAAATTAGCTGGCACAGGAGTAAACGGCCTTGGGGAGACAGCAGGTGGGTGGTGGGAACTGAACTCGGGCTTCTGCAGAAGAAGAATGTATTTGTAAGCACTGAGTTGTCTCCCCACATGCAAAGACAGTTTTTAAGCTTTGAAATATTGCCCGTGCCTTTGAAATAGTTGTCACTTCAAAGCTGAGCAAATTCTTGCTGTCACCTCAACATAAACCTTTGTACACCTTAGCAGTCGTCACAGCTTCATACTGAGTAGACACTTAAGCTGAATTATGTTATGTAATGAGGAGAGCTTCCATATTATTAACAGTGGGCTTTGCAGACATTCTTTTTAAATCAAAATTTTAGACATTCTTTTCTACTAAAACTAGAAGTGTTTCCCTTTCTCTGTTCCTTTCAGGTCCTCCCTACCTCCCCTCCCATCAGAACCCATGCCCTTTGTAAACACAGCAGAACAGACACACATATGAACTCACAGCGACTGAGGCAGTATGCACAGGACCTGCCCAGGTCTGCATCAGATGGGGGTCTTAGAACTGAAAGAAGTAAACACACATGTCCATCTGATCCCTAACCCAGAAGCTATCTTCAACTGACAATCTCTTGTAGACTATTCTTAAATGGGCACACACCTAGGAAATAAGCACTCATAATTCTTCAATCTAAAATGTATATTTTCTATGTGTTTTTAAGGGAGGGACGTCCCACAAATGAGCAGGCTCATATTTTCTATAAGCTCTTCTGGCACCTAAATTGACTCAAAGTTTAAACATTTTTTTTCCCAAAGGATGATAGATATTGCTTTTTCAATTAAGGTTACTCGACTGGCATAGAGGAGAATTTGAATTAATGGAGGACTCTGTAATGGAAATTAACTAACTTGCCAATTAATTATGTAACAGGATAGATTGTAAGCATCATTCATGCTGTTTATACCTGTGATGAAGAAGCAAAGGCTATAGAGCCAATGCAGCTCTTGTAAACTTTGTAATGGCAATGATAAAAGCTTAAAATAATGTGTATTTTTAAAGGATTTATTTTATTATTACTCATGTGTGTATGTGTGTATGGTGTATATTGTGTGTATATATATATATTATGTAGTGTGTGTGTTCGTATGTGTGGTATATGTGTGTAGGTGTTGTGTGGTGTATATATGTGTGTATGTGTTCTGTTGTATGTGTGTATATGTGTGTGATAGTGTGTATATGTTGTATAGTGTGTGTGGTGTGTATGTGTGTGTACACATTCTGTAGTATGCTTGTATGTGTGTGCAGGTGTGTATGTGTGGGTACGTGTTCTGTGGTATGTTTGTATGTATGTGTGTGGTGTGTATGTGTGTATGTATTGTGTAGTACATGTGCATGTGTGTAGGGGGTATGTGTTCTGTGGTATGTGTACATGTGGTGTGTGGTGTGTGTATGTGGTGTGGTGTGTCTGTGTGTATATATGCATTCTGTGGTATGTGTGCATGTGGGGGTATTTGTATCTGTGTGTATGTATTGTGTTGTGTGTGTATGTGTTGTATGATGTGGTGTGTGTACGTTTGTCATGAAGGGGAGGGGCTGCAGAATCAAGAAGGGGCTTTCAGATTCTGTAACTGCAACTGAATTTTACAGGCAGTTGTGAGTCACCCAACATGGGTGCTGGGAACCAAATTTGGATCTTCTGCAAGAATACCAAGTTCTCTTAACTAAGTAAGTCATCTCTCAAACCCCAATAATGTATATTCACAGAAAATACAGCATAGCACATTATTTTGTCCTTCAAATGATTCGCAGTGAAAATATGAGTAATGAAAAGAGTACATTTGGTTAAAATTAACTATAATCCCAAAAGTGTAGGTTATGGATCTAAAAAAAATACTTACATGTAGGCTATGGATCCACATGAAATACTTGAGAATTTGACACACACACACATATCTTGTATAGGTGTGTGAGTGTGTGAATAATTCTCACAATTAATTATCAAATCTGCCTACCAGTCCCAAACCAGAGCGTCTGTCATAACCAGAACTTTGAAATGACAACACAGATTAACCTACCAAGCAAACACTTAATACGGAGTAGGCTGGGGAAAAGTCCTTGACATTTATGTTAGTTATACATTAACATTGCAAAATGTATCAATATTAACTATTTAAAAGTATTCCTTGGAAATTATTACTTGTTCCGAACTTAAAATTTACCTGTACATATTTCACTTACATCACCATAAATTGGTCGGTATTTTAAAGTTTAAACTATCCTAAAGGAATTCAGAATTTAATAGCATTTCTGAATCTTAATTTAAACTTCAAACAGCCTTTTTTTAAAAAAGCTGTAGTTTTGCAAGATTTCTGGGCAAATGGCCAAATACAAAATTAAAAATGTACAAAACTCTGACAGTTAAACAGAAATTTGAATCTTCCCAGAAGATGATTTAAAAAGGGCCAAGCTAAACAAATATGTTGTTTCTAGGAAGGGAACTGGGAGAATGTGGGCAGAGATGAGAATCAGCTCCAGTGGGCTCTGGGGAGAAGATAAGCTATCATCAAAGTCCACGTCCACATCCTCATCACTCTGTAGTGGCAGATAAAGATGCTCGGTCCACACACTGACAAGCAGGCACCACTCACTTCCCAGTCACTGCTTACTAGCAGATCATAGGAAAATCAGGAAATGGAACCATTGGTTTCTTTAAGAGCACTTATTGGTGATTTTTAATGCTTTTTACGTTAACATATTATAATGATGACCAGTTGGTATATTATTGACACACTGAGATTATTCAGAAATTATGCCTGGAGGAGGTCATTGCACAGCAAGTTAATGACATTTAAGCAATAAAGCCTCAAAAGTAATGCAAGGATGGAGGACCAGAATGTTCTTCCTTTTATAAGAAGCATTGTTGAGCTAAAGACAAAGAAGAAATAGATAGAAATCTGTCTGCCCTCTCTCTACTCAACAAAAACCATAGAATTTGTTTAAAATGATGACAGGCAACCGGCCTTCATTTCTACCAGGGAAATTAGAGGAGCCAAGCTGTGAAGCTGTGGACTCCCCATCAGCCTCGGTGATGGTACCAGAGGAATACACTTACTGACTCACTATGCAAATCAGTCTTTAATTTCCTTATTTTGTTTGGTTTTTTAATTGTTGTT
Organism: Dicrostonyx torquatus; assembly: GCA_028555095.1. Lineage (NCBI taxonomy): Eukaryota > Metazoa > Chordata > Mammalia > Rodentia > Cricetidae > Dicrostonyx > Dicrostonyx torquatus. Next base: position 4,257,165 of record JAQHUG010000019.1, on the reverse strand, counting down.
GTTAGCTTTCTTGCTTGTTTTTCCTCTAAGCCGGCACCCACAGACACTGAATCCTTTCCCTTTTTCTTAACACTCTTGTAAACCTTTATTGTTCTTCCTTGAAGACGCTGCATAAGTCCCAAAGCCAACCCTTGCAGAATTGTTCATTCTCTGGGTGTCTCCTGTAAGTTTCTGAGATATGCATGGTAATAAACTTTGCTGGCTTATCACTTGTAAATCTGCCTTTTGTAACAGAGATCCATTACAATTTAGGATCCTTCAGGTGTTATTTTTATTCCACCACATCTTGAACTTGAAGCTCTTGATCAATCCAAAGTGGCTGCCATAGCAGAGTGGGTTACAGCTTGAGACTTTGAATCCACAGCCTGATTTAATTGTCCCAGGAAAAGTATCCCAAAAGATAAAACTTATCAAACACAATTTACATTTATTTTTATGTCACAGAGTTTTATGAGTTTTTATACTATTTTTGGATTGGTTGCCTAAAATAATGGGAATTGATTGATTTTAAGCAACTGAGACCTGGACAAATTGTTCTGTTTGGAATACCCCAGAGTGAATTATAATTATGCAATATGTTCCTCATGATAGCATAATTAATTCAAAATAGTACAGGACTAAAGAGGCAAAGGGGGCAAAGGTTAGGCTAATATAAATTAGCCTCAGATTATACCCTTGTAATTACATTTTTTGAGTCTTCAAATATGAGCAGATCGTCTTGACAGTGATATCATTATAGATATAAAGTAGATATAGAAGACAGAAGTTCCCTCTTTCCAAGGACGATTATTAATCAAGAGAAACTGACACACAGCTACATATACATAGACATTTAAAAGAGAAGGAAGACAAAGAAATGTGGAATTTTAAAAACCACATTCATGCCAGTTGTTCATTTGGCTTACTTTCTTTCCTCCCCTCCTCTCCAACGAGTAACGATTCTGACTTGTTGGAGGTCAAAGGGGGTCTGGCATAGTGCAACACTGGTCATCTGACACCATGTTGAGAGGTGATGGATGATGTCTTCCCAGCTCCCCCCACTGCAACCATCTGGCTGGGGTTAGAAGTCTCTCTTTCACACCCATTTTCATTTACACATGTGAAGGACTCCTTGAGGAATGGAATATTAACTACCCTGCTGAGAGTCTGTGAATGCCTTCAGTCAGAGAAAAATGAGGTAACTTTTAGAGGACTCCCTGCTTACATACATCTCTGATTCCTAATTTTCATATCATGTATTTTAATGTCTGAATAAACAGCTGTATCAAATTGAGCTCCTATTCAGAGCTGTGAGTTTCCAGCTCACCATGGACTTAATCGGATCATGTCTGCTTCCTGAGTCCTTGGTTTCACCATTTCTGAAACAAGCACAATTTCTTAGGATGGGGGTCAGGTTCGGAAGCAGGGCACCAGAAGAACGGAACATCCAATGAGTGTGCAGCCGCTGTCATCCTTAAGAACTCGACTTTGTGGCTCTGGGCCTGCATTTGTTCTATACCTGTCCATTTTGTCTCGGGCCACCCTTCTCCATCTCTCCCTGGAAAAGGAAGGCCAGTACATTTCCAGTACCCTAAACTATGAAAAAGATATGAAAGCCAAGGTAGAGAGAGACTCTAGCAATGCTTGCATGAATTTCAGTATCATTTGTTAAATACAACCAATATCACCCCATACAAAGCAATCAGGTTTCATGAGTGTACACCCAGGGCAATGCACACTTTGATCCCAGAATTACAATCTTTTAACATTCCCAGCACGAATTATTTTCTTTTGGGACTTACAATTTTCTGCTAACTTGCTTCGTCTTCAATTCTGTATCATAACTGTATTCAAGGGATGTGCGTCTTTCTCCACACTGTGTTAAATGCA
>JAQHUG010000019.1:4235661-4253297 GCA_028555095.1 Dicrostonyx torquatus | reverse complement strand
GAAACCTATGAGCAGGCTGTGTGTCCCTTGTGTGAAATTCTTGTGACAAGAATTATGTCAGACATCAATTCTGTGGATCTTAGAATACTTGCTGATAGTTCATCAGGTAAACACCCCAATCAAGATTCCCAAAGCCAAGATGCTCCAAAACCCAATCTCAAAATACTTCAGATCAAATCCTTATAGTTTTTCAGCTGCACTCCTCAGACCAGCACGTAAAGGAAGCTCCCCAGGTAAAGGAAGAACCACTCTGCATCACCTCATCCTGGTTTGTTAAAGAGCATCATATCATCTCAAACACTGTGAACATAAGTCTTCCTGCTGCTGGTCATTCTATTGTGACACAATTGTCTTGTACACAGTAAGAAATTAAACATTTTTGAATGGACACTTTCAAGTTTTTAAAAATATACATTTAAAAGTAAAAGGTGAAGAAAGATCATTGGCATCATAGCAGCAAGTGACAGCCGTTTTTAATATTTTGATGTCTGGCATCAACTACATTCTTACTCATGCTAGGACTAAGTAGAAGAATAATGCAGGCACTATGCTATTTCCATTTCACCGATGTGGAGCTAAAACCAAAATATTTCTGCTATTTGCCCGTGTCAAAACTTTAAAGTGGAAGAGTAGATAGCTGGCAACCTCATTCCTGAGTGGGGGCATGTTCTATGTGTGCTGCGTGCACCTGAGTATTTGAGGTATGTTCTGGTGCACATGCAGGTAGGGGCCAAGGGAGGATGCCAGGTGTCTTCTGTTGTCGTTCTCTGCTCATCGCATTGATTGAGACAGTGTCTTTCACTGGACATGAAGCTCGCAGGCTGGCTGAGCTGTAAGCTCTTGGGAAGCATTTGTCTCTGACTTCTAATGTGGGTTTACAGACACATATAGATAAGCCCAGCTTTTAGTATGGATGCTGGGAATTCCAGTTCAGGTCTTTATGCTTACACAGTGTGTTCTTACCCACTTAGCCATGTCGCCAGGCCCTCAAGTCTAGATTCTTAACCCCTACTCCACAATTACAATTAAAATACATAATGATGAAACGTTACTTACTATAAATCTCAATAAACATTGAATGCTATAATTGATCACATACACAGGTTTATCGCTATTTATTAATTTTTCTGGGGTTACTTCAGGTGAATTGTGTTCAAAACATCATTAATTTTATTGTGATTCTTATGATTCATTAGGGCCTATTTTTCTTGAAGTCTATAATGTTTTTGCCTTAGTTATTTGTGTTTTGTATTTCCATTTTCCCTTATTTTATTATTTTGAGGGAATGATCCATCATGTAGATGCAGGTGCATGCAGGTATACAGATACACCTGTACACAGGTGTACTTATACACGAGTGTCCTTGTGGCACTGGTGAAAAGTGAGTTGGCTTTTTCTAAGGGTTTGGTTTCCTGGTGAGTCAGCCATGCTCCTGCAGTGAATGGTCCCACAAATTGGATTTGATGGGTTTAAAGAAATAAGGTTACTTCTCCTCCTGTGGGGGGGGGCAAAAATGAGGGGAGTAGAAGGGAGAAGGGAAGAACTGGGGAGAGCCTCGGGGTGGGGGAGGGTGGAGATGGAGAAAGGGTGGATATTGGAGAAGGGAATAAGATATCTACATTAAGGGAGTCATTTTAAGATTGGCAAGAGACTTGTCTCTAGAGGGGATCCCAGGTGTTCACAGGGATGTCCCCAGTTAGGTACTTGGGCGGCAGAGGAGAGGGTGCCTGAACTGACCTTGTCCCATGGTTACATTGTTGAATGTCTTGATCGTCACCATAGAGATTTCACATGACGGATGGGGATGGAGCCAGAGACCCACATTTGCATCAGAGCAAGAGTCTGAGCTACCAGGGTCCAGTGGAGGGGCAGAGGGAGGGAGAGGATGAGCAGGAAGGTCAGGACCCTGAGGGACTGGCCCACCAACTGAGATGGTGTGCTTGATCTATTGGGAGCTCATCAAATCCAGCTGGATCAGGACTGAATAAGCATATGACCAAACAGGACTCTCTGAATGTGGCTGCCAATGGGGACTGACTGAGAAGTCAATGATAATGACATAGGGACCTATCTCTTCTGCATGTATTGGCTTTTTAAAAACCTATTCTATATGGATGCACAACTTCTTGGACCGGGATGGAGCAGGGAGGGCCTTGGGCTTCCCACAGGGCAGGGTATCCTGCCCCATCTTAAGGAAGCAAGGGGATGGTGGGTGGGGTATTGGGGTGCGGGAGGGTCTGGGACAAGGGAAATAAATGTAAATTTTTCTTTTACCAATATTTTTGGTTGTGAGCCTAGCCTTTAACGGCTGAGCCATCTCTCCAGCCCCTTTTACCAATAAAAAGAAAGAAAGAAAGAAAGAAAGAAAGAAAGAAAGAAAGAAAGAAAGAAAGAAAGAAAGAAGGTTACAAAGTTTGGTGGGCCTGGAAGAAGACATGGATCTAGAAGAAGCTGTGGAGGAGTATGCATATGATCAAAGTACACTACATTTGAAATTCTCAAAGGACTAATAAAGTATTTTTTTAAAAGAAGGTGCTCTCCAAACGATCTGTTTCAAATAAAGGTGCAACTCTTAGAATGCAAAAATAAGATACATTCAAAAGCCCCCCTATTCAAACAAACAGAAATTAAACAAAGGAGACAATTTTTCACTGAATTATTTATTTAAAACAAAATAAAGGAAAAGACAGCATTTTATAAACATTTCTCCAAGGCAAGATACTATATACAAAGTCTGAGTATATTCACAACTTGAAAAATAATTTAGGTTCTTACATTAATTGCACCTATTATTGATAATTTCTCATCTAGGAGCCTATCCTAAATATGTGATCTTAAGCAAATATAAGGAACACTTCAGTTTCTTGCCACTTAAATGAGATGGGGGATGTTAAACACAGTTTCCATGACTTGTAAGGGTTTTCCTGTGCAATGACTTTCCACCCATTCAAATCACAGACATATGTCTCAAATTGGAGGTAAACTTAGCCTTAAAATTTAGCATGAACTCAGTGTTATTTGTGTTAATTAACCCAAGAAGTATGAAATTTCTTGTTATGAGGGGAAAGGTGTCTTAATTCAGATTAAGACAGTTAAGACACTTGAAGACAGTTTCTTATTATTGATGAAAAATAAAAATGATCAAAACTTTGGCACACATGTCATAATCAAAACTTTTTACACACATGTATAACCATGATGCATGGTCACATGATTACCCACTCCTGCTTCCAAAATAAGACTGGCCTTGGTGAAAATCATCTTCTGACAATGTGGTTTGCCACAGTGGTCCTACAGGAAGAACACAACGTCTTAGTCAATAAGAACATTTCCATTCTGGATCATAAGAAGAACAGATGCAGCCGCTGTAATTTATCCATTGAAGGTGTTGACCTGAGATTTAGGGATGCTACCCGGTTCAAAACAACCACCTGCAGCCTACTCATATTCTTCCTGTTCCTTCCTGATCTCAGGCAAAGGTCAGACTATGTCCATTAAGAAGCACTAAGTACAAACTGCATCGCCTCTCCAAGGAAGCTGCATCTGAATGCCTTAGTGTTCTGGAACTTAGAAACAGTATTGATACAATAAGTAACAGGGGTGAGTAGCTACATCCCTATGCAATTTCTCTTTGTTTGGGGAAGACACGCTTCCTTCCAAAACAAAAACAAACACAAACAAAAAAAAAAACATGTTTTGAAACTGAACTTGAGTTCTCTAGTAGACGACCCAGCATTCCGAACCACTCAGCCATTTCTCCAGCTTCAGCAGTCATAATTGAATTCTTTTCTTTTCCTTTTAATATGTTTTGAGTCTTCACTAATGATAATGAAAAATAATTCAGCATTAAATTTGAGAAAGGAAAGGAAGTTTAACACAAATTGACACAAACAAATGTACACCTTACTATGAAAGATGCAATGATTTATCCCTAAGGATCTATGAAAGAAATTGGATATTTTTTTAATTACACAAGACTTCATTTTTTTTAACTGCAACATTTCTCAGTGAAAAGAACGTTCCCAAAGCTGTGAAGCTACTGTGAGAAAGAGTCAGAGGTAGGTATTGAACTCCCTCCACAGCTGAGACATATGTCTCTGGTCCTATTTTTAAGATAAGACCAGCAATATTTGGAAGGTGGAGAGACTGATCAGTGAGACAGCATAGGGACTTAAATTCAATCATTGAAACACACATACAACAAGCTAGGTATGGTACAGAATGCTTATAATCCCAGTGTTGAAGAGGTGAATATAGGAGAGCCCTTACGACTGGATGGACAGACATCCTATTCAATTAGGGAAGTCTAGGCCAGTAAAGGACCTTGTCTCAAAAACAAAGCTGGAAAAACAAATCACAGAAACAGCAGAAATGGTAGTTGGTGCCTAAGAAACAACGCTTGAAGATGGCATGTGTACACACAACAACACATGTGTACACAGATGAACCCACACATAAAAAATACACACACAAAGAGTATCATGCATCATCTACAAAATATGAATTAATATTATTATAAAGACTCCAGCTACATATAGCAGAACTGCACTTCCCTTGTGTTCTCAGACAAGACATTTTCCTTGGTGCAATAGTGGCACAATGATCATAAAATTAATCAACAACTTTCTGATAAGATATCAATTGTACTCCCAAAGATAAAACTCATAAAGAACACCATTGTCAGGCCAAGAATCTTTGGCTACAGAGGTCATAGGCCAAAGGAAAGAATATATGACTATTATTCTGAAAAGTTGGCATAGCATTAAACTAAGTCCTAATGACTTATCATAAACACATAGATTAATGGAGCTCTCAGTCTTCAGCAAAGAACTTCATGTGTAGTAGATGGTTAGCACAGTGAACAGCAGCTAACAAAGGTGCAAAAGCTACAAAACTGCAGAATTCTCAGTCTTATTTGGAATAAATATAGGCATGACTTCCTCCCAAGGCTCAGGGGGCATTGAACGAGGGGATGGGACAAATTTAAGAACCAGAGATGATATAAGACTACAAGGAAGCAGTGTCTTCTGGACACATCAGGGGAGCTGTAGATGTGAACTCACAGAATGGGCAAACGGAAGAGTCAGAACATGATCTCCTTCCTCTCTATGATTACACAGCAGGCCACACTTTAAAACAATTTCCCTTTTTATTTATTATTATTATTGTGAGTGTATATGCGTGTGTGTGTATGTGTGTGTGTGTGTGTGTGTGTGTGTGTGTGTGTGTGTGTAAATGCAAGCAGGTTCTTTTCACTGTGAGCATGTAGAGGTCAGGGAGAAACTTTCAGGAGTTTGCTCTCTCTTTCCATTGAGGGTGACACAGTAATTAAACTCAGGTTCTTACGGTTGGCGGCAGATCCTTTGCTCACTGAGTGGCCTCTCTGCTGTCTCAAAAAAGTGACTAACAGCAGATTCACTGAAGGCTCAGCAAACCCTTTACAGTTACTGAATGACCTCCTCCACAAGGTCAGAAACAGCCTATAAAGGTTCACACCTACAGAACAAAACCATCACAGGTCTCTTGTTTTAGTTAAAAGAAAGAAATGAAGGAAGGAAGAAAGGAAAGGAAGAAAGAAAGAAAGAAAGAAAGAAAGAAAGAAAGAAAGAAAGAAAGAAAGAAAGAAAGAAAGAAAGAAAGAAAGAGTAGGAGAGGGAGGGAGGAAGGGAAGGAGGAAGGAAAGAAGAAAGAGATATACACAATCTTTTCTATTGTTTTTCTGAAGACATTCACATTGCTCTTTTGTTAGAAATACTAAACTTTTGAAAGTCTCAGCATATTACTATAAACAATTTTTAATTTCACGATGAATAAAACCCCAAATGAGTTAGCCTAGGCATGCAGAACAAAAGTCAAAACTGGAGGGATGATTTTTCCCAGAGAAGTGAAAGTGGTGATGGGAGCACCTTAAAGTGGCAGGGAAACAAAACAACACCAACAAACGATCAGAAGAACAAACCCCAACAACATGGCATGTAGAAGTGCACTCAGGGCTTCATCTGTGGCCTCCATCTGTATAAATCAGGCCTTGAGCTGACATGTAATTTTCTGTGTGTCCCCTGAGAAGTGGCCCTCTGGGCTTAATTATTGATGAAGAGATATTTCTTCAAAGTGGCCCAGTCAAGACTGCCTCAAGGGGACATTCATAAGCATTCATAATATCAATTTCCAAGCATCTGGGAGATAGGGACTCATAGAGCCTCTTTAATTATTATGATACAGGCAGGGGGAAGGAAGAATGCATTACACAACCTGGCTGAAATACTCTAAGAAAATTACCAGGATGTATACTAAAGGTAGGATACCTGAGTCACTGTTAGGAAAGAGTACTTACACAATGTCTTGGGACAAAAGCGTTTGACCTCTAGCTTAATCCATCCCAGGAGTTAAAACAACTCAAAAACAAGTGTGGTATGCTCACAGATACTTGAAAATTCAGGACAAAAAATTCCTAAAGTGTATTGCTTGCTTTGAAAAAAAAAAAAAAACCTTGTATTTACTACACAGGATATCTTGTTATGTTCCAGTTGTATGGGGTTTCTTTTAGGAAGAGAATTAGCATCAGATTGCTTCAAACTTTCAATAAATGTTCATCCCAAAATAATATTTACCCATTCATCAGCTTTGATGTAGTATCAAGATTGCTGAAGAATTTATCCATATGTAAGTCATAGTTTGAAAAAAATAAAAGGAGTAATAAAAGAGGAAAGTCCTGAACTTAAATCTCATTTCACCATTTAGATGTTGCTAGTTCTGCATAGAAGAGCTCTCGACCATATAATTCCTTTGTATTCCCCAAGGACTAAACTAGAAGGCTGGCTTTAAGATAAGATTAGAAGCACACAGAAAGTAGCAAGGAAGACAAACAAGAGTCTTTAATTTGACCAGAATTTCATGAACTTCTCCATCCCATGAAAAACTCATATTCAGCAACTCTCGTACCACATTCCTGCAGCATGCCTAGGTCCACAATGAGCCTTCCTGTAATTCTTTGAATTTCATTCCTTTTCCCCTCCCTCATACAATCTAGATTCTATTCTCACATACCTGCTTACAAAGAAGACAAGTCTCTAACATGTCTGGGAAATCCTTAAAGTCTAGCAAAATCTATCCTAATGGCTGCAAAAACTTGTTTATCTAGCCAACATGCATGACTATTTTCGTCTTTATCAATTCATTTATTTATTTATTTATTTATTTATTTATTTATTTAGTGTGTGTGTGTGTGTGTGTGTGTGTGTGTGTAAATCAGTTCTCTCCTCCCACTATGTTGGGTTCAGGACAGAACTCAAGTCGTCAGGCTTGGCAGCAAGGGCCTTTACTTGTTCAGCCACCTCACCAGCCCCTGTACTACCATTTTAAATGCTTTTGTGTTATGTGATATGTAAAGGTATTTTATGCATTAATCTTCATATCCCTTATAAAAGAAATAAGCAAGATCAATTTTAATCGGATGATGAAGAAAGTACAGACTATGAAAATAAAAGAGACGGCCAGGAGGTAGTGATGGCACAAGACCTTAATCCCAGCACTCAGATGTAGAAGTGAGTAGAAATCTAAATTCATTGTCAGCCTGGTCTAAAAGATTAGTTCCAGGACTCTCAGGACTACTTAGGAAAACACTGTCTGAAAAAAACAGAACAAAACAAAAAACCAAACAGACAGACAAAGCAATAAACAAATAAAAAATAAATGGTGCAATCATCCAAGGTAATAACAGAATCAGGATTTGAATCGAGGTATTTTTCAATATAAAACAATCATGTTTATTTACTTATTTCACTATAAAAATTTTGAAAACAAGCAAAACATCACATTCCAAAATTAGCAAGATCCAAAGGCTATGCAACTTGATGAACTTGCATATATTTATAATTGTATATATAATTGTATGAGTTTAAATATATGAAGCTAATTATTTTTCCACTTCTGATCTTGACATAGATTTTTTTTGTTCTTATTTAGGTGATAGTTAAGTGAATAAAATATATTCAATACTTAGGAAGCTTAACAGCTTACATTTTGAATGCAAGTTCTAACTGAATATTTTTAATTTGATGCTATTTTCAAATAGTAACCATGAAACAAATATTGTCATTTTTAAAAACACATTGATACAAAATTTCTTAGTTCCAAACACTAGTAGACAACTGTACTATACTATTTAAAGCAAATGCAATCCTTAGTACCTATGAAAGCAGTATTTTAAGGAAGAATAACAAAAGCAAAAATGGCCATATATTAGAGGAACTACATGAAGTTATTCAAAGTTATCTCAGTAGCACCACTGACTCCAGGATAACTCTCAACACCCACACTACTGATGCGTGAGGCCAGAGACCTCCTTCCATCTTGAGAAGGAAGCTTAAAAGCAAATAAAAGCTTTTATTCATTCAGAAAGTAAACATGTCATAGTTGAAGATAAAACTCCTGATTATAAATGAAGCTACTAACAACAAACATCTGATTACACATTTTAGTTAGTGTAGAATAAAAATAAAATATGCTTTGTGTGTGAGTGTGTGTGTGTGTGTGTGTATATGCATGCATGTTCGCATCTGTTCATGTGTGTGATGTCTGAGGTCAGCCTTGAGTGGTCTTCTTAAAAGCAAACTTCCATCTTAATATTATTATTATGAGGCAGAATCTCTCACTGCTACCCAGTGAGCCTGGAGAACACGTCTCCATTTCCCTAGTGCAGATTTTTTAACTACATGCTGAGTACTCCTTCTGTCTCAGCCAGCAGAGATCTATCTCCCCAGTCCTTCCACATGGTTTTGAGAAATGGAGATCTCTGATACGTAGCTGCTGCTGTGTCCTTAGAGCCACCAGGAAAAACAATAAATTGACCATTTCTACTTTTCAGGCACCTTCTTATCTCCAGTGGAGCTTGGACCATGCCAAAGCTCTCTTTGTACTTTGCCATGGCATTTTAGGACAGCCTTCTTTTACAGTCCTGTCCTTCTGTGCACACCCAGCAGCATCCTTGAACTTCGGCTTTTGAAATCTCCCAGATGACCACACATCTGTACTCGATCGAGAGGTCTAGCTTGTAGCCTTGTTAATGCCTGTTCATACAGATTTGATAGGATGGTATGTCCAACTACCGTGTAGTTATTTAAAGACCAGGTTTCCTCACCATTAGACTCTAGATCTTCGCATTCTCATTAATTTCTTATCATTATCAATCAGCTTTTCAAATAAAGATTTTCCTCCAGAATACATGAAAGGAAACTACTGAATTTGTACATTTTAGTTAGGTAACCAATCAAACCTATATGCTAATATTGAGAGTAATTAGACCCAATCTAAAATCTCCCATTGACAGACTCATTATTAATCATTTATATTATAGTTTTAAATATACTACTAAACCAATTCTCTGAATACATGGGCAAGAGATAGTTTATTTTTAAATGTACTAAAAATTTGTGAACATGTCCAGCTACAGAAACATGGCATGTTACACGCAAACAAGCATCTATGGAACTAGTTATAGTTGAAGGCAGATAAGCAGATATATGTGTTTGTACAACTCAAGTAAACTCCCTACAAAAAGAAACTCTTCAAAAATAAGAGTGATCCACAGAACAGTTTAAAATTTGGAGGAAAAAAGTAGACATTCCACAACTAAAACTCATTTATTATTTTTAAGTGAACAGCTTTAAAAACTTTAGTCAGTTGCATTTCCACAAGCTCTGTGATGCCCAGTCCATGAAACCAAGGAGAGAGGAAAGGAATATTATACACTTGCTAAAACAAAGTATGAATCAAAGAATTAGAGAACTCTCAACTTCCATAAAGTTGAACACTAATTTTTTTCTCCTTTGGCTCTTCTTCCCTCCTCAGGGGCAGAAGCAATTATAATAAAAAAAAAAACATGTCCTGAAATATATTTAGCTATTTCTGCCAATTTTGAATCCACGTTTTCTTGGTTTTGAAGCAGGACCTTCCTTTTACATTTCCATTTTCGAAGTCCTTGTTTTAAGACATCATTTTCTTAACTAATAAATGCAAAATGTTCTCCATTGTCTTCTCAGCAGAAGACCCAGGAACAGTAACTCAAAAGCCATTTGGATTTGACTTAAAGTGCATTCTATTTTGTGTCCAGCAGATTGGAATTCTTTTATTTTGTTCAGGGTAAATCTGAACACTCACTCAGTGGTTAATTCAAAGGAAGGCCCTCAGCTCAGACTGTGGAGACAGCAGAGGAGTAAGCAATGCTTAGTTTGGCTGTAAATATCAAAATGACTTTAAGTGGTTAAAAACTTTAACTACGTGTTTTCCTTGTTCCTTCTCAACTATCTTTGAAGGGGAGTGGGAAGCAGGATATTGAGCAAAAGTAAAGTTCTGAATAATCAGTCTTCTTTGCTTTTAGATGTGCCGATATTGACATCATATTGGCTGGCGAGTCATTTCGAATGAAGAAATACTGTGAAATTATTGCTGAGGTCAGGGAAAGTGACCATTGGCCAATACTCACCTACTTTAAAACTCTCCCAGAAAAGCCTGCATTCAAAAGTCATGCTTTTCCAAGTTTAGACTGCATCAAAAGAATAAAGCAAAGTGGTATTTTAAACTATGTGGTCACTATTAATGCACTTTGAAGTACTATCTGTCGGAAGTGATTCTTTGATAATGACACCCTTTCCTTCACCCTTTCCTTCATTTATTTGCTAATGTTGGCCCTGTTTCCTGAGAGGAAACTGTGTACCTGCAGCAGTGCTGACCACATAATTATTTTTCACACTCCTTTCAGCTTTGAGTGCTTGGTAACATGATCAAGGTCACTCAGCCAAAGAGGACCAAAGTTAGGCCTCAGTCCCAGTAATTAGCTCCAGAACCAGGCTCTGAGCCATAGCCATGCAACAGCAAAAGACAACTTGGTATCTTGTTCCATCTCTACAATTTCAACAAAGGTGGCAATGTTTGATTCTACGGGCTCATAAGCAAATAGCACAGCCTATGCCATTGGGAAAAGTAAATCACTAGTGCAGTGGGCGGCCGCCATCCCATCTCTGTTTTTCTTACAAATCAAGTTCTTTATCAATGTTCTGATCCCCATCTATTTCACACCAATTTTAAATTGTCTCCTTCGCCATGTATTTGAGACAAAGACAATGATCACCATCAGAACCTTCTCCCAAAGACGATTTTTAATAAATGTGTTCAGCAGAGCTTTTGAATTTGACAGAAAACTAAGCCTTCATAATTTATTCTGATTCTTCAACACAAAGAAAACTTCAGTGAGTTAATAGGATTAACAGAGACATCTCTGTGTGAGTATGTTCCTCCAGGCTTAATGCACTTTTCCTAACTGTGTTATATTTTAATGATTAATTTTATGCTCTTTTATGGTATTTTTAGCTCATGAATCATAGGTATTACTTCGAAGGAAAAGTAAAATATTGTGAGTGATAAAAGATGCTGTTGTTGAGTGTTAAGGACACATTGAACAACACAAAAGAGGCTCACAAAAGGGTGAGTGCGGCCATGCCAGGTTATAAGGTACATCAGGCTGACTGGCCACAGAGTAAAATTACCCTCAGTTGAATGGAGTGGAAAGGCTCAGAGTTATTACATATTCTTGGATAAAGCTTGTACAATAAAGCTGGACATAATGTTTCTCCACAAGAATGTCAGTAAAAACTGTTTTCCAAGACAGACGCATGAGAAGCAGAAAGAATCATATCAGCTGAGCTTGAAACACCAAGCTGAAATTAAACAGCTGGAAGCCGAAAGTCATCCAGTCTTTGCCACTGGTTCCTGAAAGCTGCACAGCCTGGATGCTGCCAGAGGTATGCTAACTGATCTAGTCTAACAACACCAAAAACGTGCCGGGGGCGTTATATCAAAGTTAGTATCCGGAGGACCATGACTTCAGTCAGACATGGTATCCTGTGCCCTGTACACACATGAATAGTTCATTAAATCAATCATAGGACTCAATATCCGAAAATGAAACAAGGAAGAAAAGTCCTAAGTAATCTACATAGAGAAGTCCACATTGTTATCCTTTAGCTCTTGTCAGTAACATGCAGTTTTCAAAGGCAAAAAGGAAGTCTGTTAAACACTACTGGCTTCCCTTTAGGAGTATGTAAAGGTTCTTTAACCAGAGACAGAGGCAAACTAGACAAAACCAGTTATCCTGCAAACAGGTGGTTTTAAACTTACTTCAAGAGAAGGGAACAAAGGGGGAAAGAGTATTATTTCTAAACAAACACACCGAGGGTGCAAGGAAAGACTGGGGGCGGGGAGGTGAGAAGGAAGGGCAGTGGGGAGAGGAGAAAGCGCAAATATTCTACACGAGTTTGGTTTTGTTTTTATCTCGAGGAAAAACCCTAGACAAAATAGAACAGAAACCCTGGAAACACAGGCTTTGATTCAGTGTGACTAAAATCAGGCTCCAACTCCATCTTTCCCCCAGCATGTCTACACAAAAGTACCTAGAAGAACTCAAAAGAAAGGTCTTGCCCTTTCAGGTTGGAACTTATTCGCAGAACGATGAGCTTTTTGCAGAAACAGAGTGCAAGAAAAAAAAAAATCAAACACTTGTTTAGAGAAGAGAACAGGGCAGTTTTTTGTATCTCTTTCCGGGGAGGAGGCACTTTCCAATCTTCTCTGCACTTGGTTCCATTCTTCCAAATGTGAAATTAAGTCGTAAACAATACCTTGGCCAGCACAGCTAGGGAGACAGCGGCCTGGATCTTGAATTTCTACCCTCCACTTTTGCAAACAGCAGCGCTCAGCTATTGTACATGGGGGCACTGGGTAGGTGTCCCCCAACGCCACTGAGAGGAAGGAGCAGGAGTTAGTGGTTCGCAAGGTTGAAAAAAGGCGCTCCAGTCCCCTGGAGTTCATGCCTCTGAACTCGGAGCTTCAGGGTCATTGTGACTTAGGGCTGAGAGAGGTGGCTACCTTTAAGTCTTCTACAAAGTGACCAGGTCCTGGTCCCGGAATGCCGCGAACCTCCCATCCCACAAGTGTCCCTGGAGGAAACTTCCATAGTTATCTGCTCTTCCCCAGGCGCGCCCCCAGACACCCCCCCCGCCCCGTCCCTCCGTGACCCTCCCACCCCGGGGCCGGGGCCGGTACCTCAATGTCCGGCGTGTCCCTGCTCAGCACCCCCGCCATGGCAGCGTTCCCCGGCCGCAGATTTATGCTCGTAGACCCTGTGTCAGCTGCAGCAGCCTTCAGTCAGGCACCGAAACCTCGGCTTGCCCCAGAGCTGGTGCACTGACTGCCCGAGCCAAGGCAGGAGGGCGGGGGCGGGGCGACAACAGAGGACACGCCCTCATGGCGGGGCAACGCTCTAGGCCCGCCTCACAGCCTGTCCCGTAGGCACCAGACACCCTTACTCTGCTAGAGTGAACTTTGGGCTGTGCTGGCCTATGCTCCCTAACCAGCCAAGGACGAGCTTGGTAGTCGGGTGCAGATATTAGAGATCCCCAGAACTAAAAGCAAACAATTGCGTCTTTAATATTCTTCCATGCTCCGAGCCCGCGACGTGCATAAGCACAGTCTAGAGAACAACAGGACCGTCCAGAATTCTCCCGGGACCAGAGAGTATCTCTATCTATATTCCTCTGGCCACCAGCAAATAAGCCAGAAGGATTTTGAAGCTACATTAGAGTTAGGGAGCCTAGAGAGCAAGAAGACAGATGGACATCAAAATCCACAGTCCCGAACCCAGAGCCGCCTGTAGAACCAGTGTTCTCAACCTTCTTAATGCTGTGATCCTCATGACGTGGTGAACTTCAACCATAAAATTATTTTCGTTGCTACTTCATAACTGTAATTTTTCTAGCCTTATGAATTGTAATGTAAACATCAGTGTTTTCCAGTGGTCTCAGGCAATTCCTGTAAGAGGGTTGTTCGACACCCCCCCCCAAGGGGCGGTGACTCGCATATTGAGATCCCAGCTGTCATGAGAGGTATTTGTGGTACAGGGTAGGGGGGAATCCTTGAGTGGCTGGAGAGGGCTTACAGCACAAACCACCAAGAATTTAAAACTTCTAGGGGTTGGGTAATATTTCCCTTTGAATCACATGTTGACATTAAAAAGAAAATAACAATCAAAACCAAAACAACAACAGCAAAACAACACTAGAGGGTTAAGTAGAAACCCCAGAGTCACCCTTTACTTCCCGATTGCCACTCACTCATTTAATCCTTCCCCATTTCTCAGGATGTTTCATCCCAACCAGATCATGAGTCAGTTGGCCACTTGTGTTACAACAGTTTCTGCGGTTAACTTTCCTGAACTCTAGAGTGAGCCTCAAAGTACAAATTAACCCCACGATATGAGCTTTTTCCAGTGGCCATGCAACTCAGATACAATTAAAAAATAAAGTCTCAGCCACATGTGCGACCTCAGTGTCACTTGCTCCTCTCCTCTTCCACCTCATTGGGCCACTAAGTATTGCTCTGATCCTTCCGCTCATCTCCGCTTTGGCTCATTCTCCTCCACAAGAAACTGTTTCCCTTCCCATTCACCCTCAAGTCTCTGAGACATGCCTTCCATCAATATAAATGAGAACCTACCCCATCTCTGCCGTTCTAGTTTACAACAGTCTGTTTTCTTCTGAATATCCATGTCAAGTTTTGTTTGTCTGCTTATTCACATGTGACTCACTTGATACACAGCTTCTGTTTAAGATGCGCGTTCCAGGTAAACAGGACCAGTGACTGATTTGGTTTTCTGCAGAACAATTTGTTCCTTGCCTGAGTTTGAAACATACACGATGTACTCCTTGAAGGAACAGTAGAGTGCACACTAAGCAGTTCTTTGGGAAAGCTTTATTTTCAATTCATGGTTGAGAATGAGTCACAGTATTAGTTAACGGATTTCAGGCTCAACTTAACTACTTCCCGATTCAAGGAGCATATTCTAAGGCTACATGCACCTGCAGCTCTCAGTACCAGACCTTTACCTCCAAAATAGCACCATCTGACTGAAGTCATCTCTGTCATCGTACATGATTGCAGCTACCTTGGAAAATGCACACATGCTCATATGTTGAGGAATGATGTACACATCTTCCACACATGTGCACACATATACACATGATTTATGTCCTTTCCTTAGGCCAATATTTGTATTTATGCATACATCTGATATGTATAATCACATATGATTTACTCTTCAATTTAATCACTAAGGTTCAGTGTTTGGTTAGCCAACCATCGCAATGTAAATATTGTCAGATAGAAATCAATACTTTATCATGCATTGTACAAAGTATTGGATTTCATTACGGCCTTTTTATAAATGTGTATTCGATACTCTGATTTTATCCATCCCTTCACACTCTCTGCAAACTCAACTCTTCCCTCTGCTCCCCTTCTTCTTTCAAATAGCTACCCTTCTATACTGATGGCTTTACTTTTAAAATTTAGATTTTGCATTTGGGAACCAGCATACAAGTTATTTTTAAAAATTACACATATTTTCTTTCTGTAATTCTTTTCCTAACCTCTCATCAAATGAAACTTGTGAAGTCTATCCTTTGTGGGGGCAAATGTAAGAGTTCTATGAGTGACCATTAATAAGTAAATACAAACGTAAGAAACAACGTCAGCATGACCCAACTCCTACAAGCAGATAATCTCTAATCTCGTTCTGAAATATTTAATTAAGACATCAAATCACGTTGTTCATAGGCCACACATATTATCTGTGATCAGTGATTGAATCTAATGATATTTTTAAAGCCATTGAAGCTCAACATTAAACATAGTTGTCTGTAAATAACTCAAGCTGTAAGCAGATCTTGCAAATGCATTGACACCACACTTTTAAAAGTTGTAAATTATGATAGCATTTGTCAAGCTGCCCCTCCATCTGGAAGCAGAGTCAAATATCAGGTGTTCTGCAATAATTTTTTTGTAGGCTTTGGTGAGACAGCTCATTTCTCAACTTAATAGTTTACAGCCTATGAATGAATATTTTAATAATACTACCACAGACAGAAGAAAGGCTTATGATTCATCTCTAATTTCACATCTGAAAAGTTATCCACTATCACAAATTTAAAAACACAATAAAAATTCAGATTTCCATATGCTTTTCTTTTTCCCCCAACATATTAGCTTTAAGTAATTTTGGACAGGTTTTGGAAAATTATTTTTCCTAAAACACAGTCAAAGACTTCAACTGATTTTGAACCCATTTCACTCCATCTAATTTTTAGGACCAATTTATAGCATCCCAATTGTCCAGAAGAATAGTGACTGAGACTAGTTGGGTCCAAATATTTCTAATATCCCTTCTCAAAAAGACCATATTTATGAGACAAGTGAAGGACAATTTTTCTATATAAACATACACATGTATTACATTTTTTTAAAAAAAGAACACATCACAAAATTATGAACACTTTGGAGAAATGTATTTTTATCCTAATTCTTTTTTAACTATTTATTGGATGCCAATATGTCAGGTGTATTTGTAGGACTTAATGAAATCTGTGGACAATGAAGAAATTGTCCCTGTCTCTATGCAGCCAATAGTTCAAAAATATTTATCAACTCAGTGATATTGAGCTCATGGTCTAACTAAATGGTTTTGTTGTGAGAGACAGATCCAAAATATAAGGAGATGAACTGCTGCGGGAGATTAAGCTCTCTCGATTTCAGCCAATGGCTTCTAAGATACCAGCCCACTGGGGCATGGTTTTCATTTTAAAAAAAAAGCCACAGCAGCTCTCTGGGGTTCGCTTGCTTCCACTTACATGCTGACTGCTAGACTCGGTTTCCTGTTTGCGACCAGAGGAATGTGGATTGGGACATTGATGTGTAAGTTTTATTTCCTCCAATAAAATACCCCCTTTTTAATCAAATTGGTGTAAGATTGTCCTGCGGCAATAATGAAGTATGTAAATTTCAAAGTTCTTGGAAATGGGATAGATACTAAGTTTTAAAATTTAATCCTCCCAGGGCTCATGTTCTGTGACTCAGCATTGATGTATTTTATGGTTAATTTTAATTATCACCTTGACTGGTTGGAGATGCCTCTAAAAAGTGAGCAAAGAAATGTGTTCCAAATGTATCTAAGATAACATTTTCAGAACCATATGTGAATTGAAAATTGAAGGTCAAAACCTAAACTAGATATAGATAACACCATTCAAAAGGTCAAGGGACTGGATGAGACAGAAAAGAAAGGCAGATACTCCACTATATGTAAGATCCATCCAGACCAGGGTCTGTGTTTCCTGCTGCCACCATCACAACAGAATGTCAGACACTGTATTATCTCCTTATGGCAACAACTCTCCAGGAAGCCTGCAGAGCACTAGAGTGGGCCTAGGCATGCATTGATCTTTCTTGTTCTGCTTCATGTGTAAGAAGCTGTTGGTTTGTCTGGCTCACCACCCTATAAAGAGCTACGGTGGACTGATACAACTTCTGATTATGTAAGTGATCATAATAAAAACACACAGACACACACACACACACACACACACATACACACATATGCACCCACTATTCTCTAGACAATTCTGATTCATAAACTGACTGTGAACAATTTTGGTTAATATGAGGTAGGTGGAGTTTTACCTAACTTGCTCTAAAGGAAACAAATCGCCTGGAGTAAAAATTCCGAGTCTCTCTGTCTTTCTGTCTCTGTCTCT
>JAQHUG010000019.1:4180984-4234607 GCA_028555095.1 Dicrostonyx torquatus | reverse complement strand
TGTATTGGCTTTTTGGGAACTTATCCTATATGGATAACTACTTCATAGTAGGCATAAAAGTGTTCATGAATAATTACTATATTCTTCTATCAAAAACTTCATTGCAAATAAATATTCATTGTTAATCTCTTCAAACATAGCATGATGTGTAGAAAGCCTAGAGGGAAAAGATTTCTAGTAGCACACAAATTGATAAAACAGCATAATCGACAATTCACCGTAAAAGGAAAACAAGCAGTTGATAAAGTGTGACAATTAAATTAAACACACTAATAATCAAAGCAACGTCAAAAAAAAATACACTGGCATGCTTTTCACGTATCAGACTGGCCAAGACGCTTTAGTGAATGTCCAGGGTGAAAAGAGTTAAGATGTTTATATTGTCTTACAATGAGCATGAACATAAAGGGATCCGCTGTTCCAGCTGTAGGATTAAAGCTGTGTGAAGCCACACCTCACTTTTTAAGGTGACTGCAGGCCCTGGTATGTGCATAGCAAACAACTTACCAACTGAGTCATCACACGAGCTTAAACGAGTTTTCTGAGGTTGTTTTGCTCCATGAGATATCTTCAGAGCTAGAACAGGTCTGGGAAGATTGTAAGCACTCAAAAATCATGTTTGAATAAATGGATGAAACAGATCATTGGTTACAGTCCCTTATCATCTCTGCATGCTACTATATATTCTGTATGCAAACATACACATTTTGTCCCTCTCTCAACAGCCAGACGGATCAAGGACAAGGGCAATGTCTTATTAATCATTGAATTATCGGCTTACAGATTGCCTAATATCATGTAGGTATGCTCTTAATATATGTTGATTGAATGAAAAAATAGGAATCAATATTTTGAGTACTTTCTCAGTAATATCCACTCCACTAGATATGTTGACGTGCAAAGTTGAGGTTTCTTATGTATGTCAACCAAAGCATTTCTCAAATATATTCCTGATTAGTATTCTGGTTATAAACACTCTTTTGGAAATATTTAATAGTTACAATCATCAATGCACATACCCATTGTATTTTTATTGAATTTGAAAGTTTCATTGATTTCTATAGCTTTCATTGCCAATTCATTCTAAGAATATAATGCTTTATTTCTTCATACATTCAAAACAGCCCTTTACTGAAAATGTCATCAGATTCTTTTCCTAAATATTTTAGCCCAGTTCACATAATTCTAAGAGAGGCGAGTAGTCATGGTGTATTTAAGAGTGTGTGTGTGTGTGTGTGTGTGTGTGTGAGAGAGAGAGAGAGAGAGAGAGAGAGAGAGAGAGAGAGAGAGAGAGACTCATGTATACTTGGCTGGCCTAGAATTCACAGAGCCCTGCCTGTCTCTNAGCCATGATACTTGCCCTTAATGTTCTTTTAGAAGGGCTACCTTAATACATGTCTCTGGCAACATGTTCCAGAGAAGTATAAGCATACTGGTGTATTTAAGAGTGTGTGTGTGTGTGTGTGTGTGTGTGTGTGAGAGAGAGAGAGAGAGAGAGAGAGAGAGAGAGAGAGAGAGAGAGACTCATGTATACTTGGCTGGCCTAGAATTCACAGAGCCCTGCCTGTCTCTACTGCAAGCCATGATACTTGCCCTTAATGTTCTTTTAGAAGGGCTACCTTAATACATGTCTCTGGCAACATGTTCCAGAGAAGTATAAGCATACTGGTGTAATTTTACAGAGTGAAACTCTCTTTGTATTTCCCATCTATCTCTCAAAATGATTCATTTCTGAACTCATACAGCCTCCTCTCATTTTAGGCTTTAACTGAAAGAACCTTATGGCACATTTTGTCATTACTGTTTGGTTTCTTTTTTCTTGAGTTAAGAGGTAAAGAGACTTCTGGTCACTAGGACTCTTACCAGCAGTGCAAATGAGGTTCCCAATATGGATTTTAAAGCTAAGTCAACAAACTTGCTTTTTGAATGCCATAATTTATTCCAGCCATCTGTGTCAGACACAACAGCAACAGCACACACACACATACACACACACACACACATTTCTTAAGATCATACAGTTTGTCATTGCCCACCACAAACTAAGCAGTGCCTCTAGAATATTACATTGACATATTTTAAGATTTTGTTTGACCCCTGTAATAATGTAATATCATATAATATATCTTTCCATGGAAGGAGGCCTTTTTCCCAAACATAACTTACTACTTGAAATTTGGAGATTAAAACTGTAGAACCCAAAGTCTTCTTTTGGCATTATACTTTCTATTTAAAGGCCACCAAATGTTTCTTTCTGAGAGATTGTATTGAGCAGTTAGGAATTTGGCATCCACTATTGTTCTCAGGAAAGATAATCCTGGCCCACATTTGTTGTCTCTGGATAATGAATGACTAGGGTATATAACAGAGCCACCTTCCCATCTGCACTGGCATTAACTTCCATTGATCACTGGGTTGTGGTTCACTTTTGAACCATGCATGTTTAATTATTAATTTTCCTTGGTATTAATAAAAGTGACTAACTCTATATTGATCAATTACTGTATGCCAATGATATCACATATATCTCTGATTTGATTATTGCAATAATCTGAATGTAAGAATAGAAAAATTGATTTTTATATGATTTATTGGAATTATAAGCACTTAGTTTTCTGTTTTTATAGGAGTTATTAAAGATATACATTCATGGAGTTTGCTCTAAATGTAACGCAGCTTATAAAGGACATTTGGGAGTGTGTGTATATATATGCACGTGTGCTGTGTGTGCTAGAGATGTGTGGTATATGTGTGTGTGTGCATGTATGTGTGTATATGTTGTCTGTGTTTATGTATGTGAGTGTAGTTGTCAGTCTTCAGGTCCCACCTATCTTTAGGTAGCATCCTTCGCTCTCCTTTGTGTATGCAGAGCTTGCTGCTTTTGTTTATTCAAATCTCTGCTTCCAATATTTTCATAGGGATTACAGACTACTGCACCCAGTTTTATGTGTATTGTGAAGATCTGAACTCAGGACTTCATTTTTGAACAAGCGCTGTGCCCACAGAGCCACTTCCCAAACCCCATAAAGTTCATTCTTCTTAAAGTACACAGAGAATGGTACTAACATGTAGAGCTCCTATTTGGGCCAAACAATGCCTTAGACTGTTTATATTGATTATTATACAGTCAAGAAAACTAAGCAGGAATAACTTGATAACTACATATTTAAGGCTGACTGGCAGAGTATGCTAGATTCTTACTCCACATTCGTCTTACAATACCTGTTATTTTACGATGTCACCTTAAATAAAGTAATGTAATTCCCCTACATGATCTTTTGGTCTCTCCTAGTCTAGTCCATTCCAAGCCGTTTTAGTCTTCTGTAGTCTGTGATCTACAAAAGTTCTAATGCTTGGAGCCTGATAATATCTGTTTCATGGAAACAAATGCACACATGACTGCATCCACATTCATATCTTAGTCAAGGTTTTGTTTTTGCAAAGAGACACCATGACCAAAGTATTCTCATAAAGAATGTATTTAATTGGGGCTGTGTTACAGGTTGAGAGGTTTAGCCCATTATTTTCATGGCAGGAACTATTGTGGCGTGCAGGCAGACATGGTGCTGGAGAAGGAACTGAGGCTTCTGCATCTCTATTTGCAGGCAGCATGGATACAGAGAAACACTGGGCCTTGCTTGTTTATTTGAAATTTCAAAGCCCACCCCTAGTGACACACTTACTTCAACGGGGCCACAACTACTCCAAAAAGGTCACACTTATTAATAGTGCTATTCCCTAGTGACCAAAACATTGAAAGACTTGAGTCTAAATGGGGGCCCTTTCTATTCAGACCCCCATACTACAGTAAACACAGATTTCATCAGTAGCACATGTGGTAGCCTCTGCCTCTATAAGCTCTATCACAGAGCAGTTTTGCATAGTTATTGAAAAGGGATTTCGGACTGTAACTGGTGCTGGCCTAGAACTCACTGTGTGATATAGTCTGACTTCAAAGTTAAGGCAACCCTCCTGCCTCAGGTTCTATAGTGGTGGTATTAGTCATGCATCATGTCATATTTTGATAAAATATAAGGTGTGCAGGTGGAGGGATGTTCGGAAGCATTTAAATCAGCTTACACCTCTTCATAATTTATCAATGCCTTTGATCATCATTGAGTCAAAGCCACATTTGTTATAATATTATGGAGTCACCGTAGTAGTCTCAACCTCCCAGTGTCTCTAATCTCAATTCAGTCCTTCCACAGGCCACACTACATCACTCACTAGCCCATTACAGTTTAGCCAGAATACCTGGATCTTAGTCTTTATCTTTGTTTCAGTACCCAAATTATACAGAATAGGCAACCACACCTTCTGTGACTGCATCAAGAGACTGCAATCACAGGAAGGAATCGGTGCAAGGGTCCTTGCCTTCTCTGCATCATCAACCCCTGCCTGCAAATGCACCAGATCAGACATGCGCCACAGTCCATCTCTTTCATGTTTTATTTCCTTCACATACATCCTGAATATCTATGTGTGCTAGCTTGTTGTCACAGTCTTTTTTTGTTCAATAGAACGGCACACTTGTTGGTGTGTTGTCTACAGCTAGAATGGAGTCTGGCATGTGGTGAGTATTTAACAAACCTTTTAACTTCTAATGTAAATGTAGAAATGATTTCTGCTGTGTCAAAATTGGATTTTATAACTGTAGTTGTGAAACACGTGGCAATATCTGTATATCTGTTTTATTGTACTCCACTTTCCACATATGTGGTTTTTTTTTTTCATGGAAAGAGAGTTGAAGTCAAATGGTAAACCACAAAAGGTGATTTCCAAAATGCTTACTATGGATAGTTCTGAATCCACATAGTTTTCATAAATATTATATAGAAAGATATGGGTGGAGTATGTATTTACACATATGTATATATTTGGAACAAAGGAAAATATTTATCTTTTGTCTCAGACTCTGGAATGCTAGAATACTAAGCTGAAAAATACATGATTAAAGTTTTGAGGAGCTACTTCCCATATATATATATATATATATATATATATTTAAAAATCTGTTTAAAACTGTGACTCTCATCTATCTCATGGTGTTATAGACTTTTACCATCTCTTGGTTGTGAGAGGTAGGTGGGTCTCTGTGAGTTCTAGGCCAGTCTTGTCTTGTCTATACAAGGAGTTCCAGACCAAATAGGGTCTAGTAGTAAGACCCTGTCTAAAAAAAAAAAAAAAGTGTGATTTTTCTCTCAGATGTGAAGTAAATTTATTCTGTTCCTTATCTGAGAATATCATTGCCATTTGCATGTTGCCTTGAATACAAACCGTACTTAGTAATCAATCAGTGTTTAATTGCTGCTCAAGTAAACCCTAGTAATCAGACTCGCTGTAAAAATGTTAAGGTGTTGGAAAAGCATAAGGTGGCATTTCCCCCTCCTCCTTATATGCCGTGTAACTTCCATTAATACTAATAGGAGACACAGCTGGTCGTCAACAGGAGATTACAGGTTGCTGTTTAAATCATATTTTATTTTTATACCTTGGCAAGTTTTATGCGTTGAAATCAGGTGGCCAGATTTCTGCTGCTGTTCAGAAATCTTTTACTTGGAAAGAATGAGAGGAGATAGAGGAAAAAAATGTCTCCTATTTTTTATTTTGGGAATATAAAGACTCCAAATCCAAGCAGCAGCTTGTCCTTCCACAGCAAGTCTGTCTCATTCTCTAGCACCAGCTGGAGTCCTGTTTCTAATTTGCTGTGAAGAATTAAGTGATTTGAGACCCATACCCTGGAGTATTTGACCTCCAATGTCAACCAGCCAGCTTGCAATTCCCTTGACTGGAAAGTTTCTCCAGAATTGATTTGAACTAACATCAGTTAAAATACTCTGCAGCCGAGTAGCAAAAAGCATTGCAAACTTCCGTGTGCCTTTGTAGCCATGAAAGTAAACATATCACGGAATAGTAAAATAAAAGAATCATGTGCCTGACTATCACCCAGTGGGTAGCTTTTCTATCTGCAAGTAGCTGGTTGGGTTTTTTGGGGGAGCTGTGTGAGCACCCCCAAGCACATTTTTTTTTCCCATTCAGGTCCATGTGTCACAGAACTATTTATACTGTTTTGCCATACAGGTGACAGTCCTAGAACACCACAGAATGACTAAGAAGGATGGAGTTAATATAACATCCTCTTTGCTGATCACAACCTGGTCTTCTTTCTTCTCCATCTCCACTTTCTCACGTTCTTGCCTCCATGTAAATGGTCTCTATTATATTCGCTACAGCTAATCCAGCCTTTGCGATTAGTCAGCACCACTCAGTCCTGTCTACCAAAGTCTTTTTTTCTCATAGTCCCCAATATCAGTAGATTTCTTTCATGGCTGAATCTGTTCAGTACTGAGTAGCTGCCCTTGGGTGTAAGGATAACACAAATAAGTGATAGGTACTGGAAGGGCCGTTGTAGGCAACAGAGCATTGCTTCTTACAGGAGAATAAATACAGCCATGCCACAATTTCTCTTAAAAACCTATGTTTTCATGCTCTTTCTTAGCCCTCCATCAGTTTTCACCTTGAGAGGAAATTCAACAGTACTTCTGCCACACCCCACGAATTTGTATCCTGCTCATCACTCCAGCATCTCCTCTGGCTCTTCATCTTGAGAACACCATCTACGGACAGCCTGTACTTGTGGCACATCTCTGTTGTCAGGGATTGCAATAACTTAATGAGCTACCATTCATTTTCCAATGGCACAATAACTGCACAGCCAAGAGTGTTCCTACACATAAAAAGCAGATGGGAAAAGACAAGTGTGAAGGTACAAGGGATAAAGAAAGATCAGTAGGTACAGGCGTTGTGGTGCTTTGAGAAAAAATGCACCCCAAAGGGCGTGACCCTTTTAGGAAGTATGACTTTGCTAAAAGAGGTGTGGCCTATAAAACGCAGAATTCTCAGCTCTAGCATCATATCTACATACTATCATGTCCTACCATGACGATGATGGAATGAACCTGTGAAACTAAGTCACCCCCATTAAATGTTTTCTTTTATAAGATTTACCATGGTCATGGCATAGTCTCACAGCAATAGATACCCTAAGACAGAAATTGGTACTAGAGATTGGGGTGTTGATAAGATAGGCCTGACTGTGTCTTTGTGTTGAGGAATTTGGACTTTGGTACTTTGAGTTAGGAAAACAATGGGATGCTTTAAGCACTGCTAAATGGGAAATATTAGTAGGCTCTGGTAGATACTGGTGCTGAGAATGATTTAAACTATGGCATTGGGGGCTGGCTCAAGATGTTTCAGAGGAGAAGACTATTAATATGTGGCCTAGAGACAGCTCTTGTGATATTTTGGTGAATAATGTCACTGCCTTTTGCCCTTGCCCAAAGAGTCTGCCTGAGGATAAAGTGAAATTTTTTGAATGAATTCTTTTGACAGAGGAAATCTCAAAACAGTTTAGTATAGATTATATTGTGTGGTTATGAGCAGTCACTAATGAAGATTTATAATGAAAAGGAGCAAGCTGAGCAGGGTAAATTACAAGATACAAAGTTTGAGGAGAAAGGGAACAGCAGAAAGTGGAATGAAGCTAAGTTGTGTGTTCAAGAAGACGAACAGGTTTGGAAATGGAATAAAGGTAGTGGTGACTTCAGGACAAGATCTCACCCAACTAAGTTTCCAACTTGTGAAAATGAATTAAGGAAAAACTTAGAGCCGGGTGTGGTGGTACATGCCTTTAATCCCAGTACTCCAGGGACAGGAGTTGGTGGATCTCTGAGTTTAAGGCCATCCTGGTCTACAGAGTAAGTTCCAGAACAGGCTAGCTTAGGCAATGAAGAAAAACAGCAAACACAGAAACTTGTTAAAGATATAATTGTATAAAGAGGTCATGTTCCAGCCCCAGAAAGCAGAACTTGGCAGTTTCAGCCACACAGTTCTGGATTTAAGGATAGAAGAGAGGGGCTATATAATTTCTCTCCATGACTAAGGAAAGTTGCTAAAGTCAAGGCTGGGTATGTGTCAGGGTGTCCCTTACTGGAGGCCTGGAGGGGCCATTGGGTGAAACTGTGAAGGTGAAGCCTGGATTGGCTAGAGACGTTCAGATGTTAGAGCTGCCTGAGTCCTGGGATACCTGCTGAGGAGAGCTACTAACAGGGAGTGAGACCAACCCAAAAGAAAGAAAGTGTTGCAGTCAACAAAACTAAAGTAGTTAGAGATCTGAAGAGAGGTTTTGACATCAGACAAGGAGATACAGAGTTTTGAGTTTGCCCAGCTGGTTTTCGGTCTTACTTTGGTTCGGTATTTCCTCTTTATGACCCCTTCCCTATGGCAATGTATATCCTGTGCCATATTGGAAGTATGTGATCTTTTTTATTTTGATTTCACAGGGGATTACAGTTAATCGATTGTGTGAATCTCAGAAAAGACTGAACTTTAGACTTTAAATAAGTTTGAGACTGTTACTGACAATGGGGGCTTTTGAAGTTGGACTGAATTTATTTTTGCATTATGATATGATGTGGCTATAAGGCTTTGGAAGCCAAGGAGGAGAATGAACCATTTGAAAGAAATGGCCCCCAAAGGATGTGACACTCTTAGAAGGTGTGGCTTTGGTAGAGTAGGTGTGGCCTTGTTGGAGGAAGTGATTATTGTGCAGGCAGGCTTGGAGGTTTCATATGTGCTCAAACTACACCCAGGATCTCATACCAGTTCCTGCTGCCTGTCAATCAAAATGTAAAACTCTCGGCTCCAGCACCATGTCTGCCTGCAGGCTGCCATATCCTGCCATGATGATACTAGACTAAATCTGTGAAACTATAAGTTACCCCACTAAATGTTTTTCTTGATAAGAGTTGTTGTGGTTATGGTCCCTCTGCACAGAAATAGAAATTTTAACTAAGGTGTATTTTGAGAATTATTAATTAAAAAGACAAAATAAAGGCCTTTCAATGGCTGCCAAAAGGAGAATCCATTTATTCCAGGAAGGCTCCATGATAGGTTACACAATTCCAAGTGATCCTTAAACACATGTACATACAAACAACATGAAATGGACTCAATAGGTTGTGTATATGTAACAGTGATATTTTAAAAAGAGGTTGTGGATATAAAGAAGAGTAAGAGAAGCACTGGGTGCATGTAAGGGGGTAATTGGAGAAGGAGAAATGATGTAAATATAATATTTGTGTATAAAATGAACAAACAAAATAAAAATCAATTTTCAAAATCTGTTTTCTTATATAATTTATTTTTGTGTCTTTTGGGTACCTGGTGCATTCAATGCAATTTTCAAGCACACTGTGAGAGCCTCACAACAGCAGGCAATTACCAGCCCTGTACTTCTATGTTTTCCCAGAAGTACTGGGCAGTAACAAATAGCCAAACTTTTTACAAGATTATGTTGTGCCTTACACTGTTTTAATTGTATTGCAAACATTATTTCATCTAGGATTTAAATAAATCTCAGAATTTTGTAGTATGCCTGTATTATAAAGAAAATAGAGGAACCTGGACCTTTAGGAATGGATGCTTCTTGATCGCATTTTCACTGCCCCCAAAAGTAAAGGTTTCAAGCTGAACTGTCCAACTGCACAGCTTCATTCCCTAGCTAACGTTAAAGCAATTCCTTCATCCCATTTAATCACCCGGTGAGCCAATCAAGATGCCAGTGTGATGCACTGAGCTGCCACAAGGGATACTGCATTCAGATCACCACACAAGTGTATTTTAATACATAGAGTGGAATGGGGAACGGAACTATGTTTGTTTAGATGCTACTATCGACAGTACTTTTTATTACTAGGTTAGATTTTTAGTGTAATTTCCCAGTAATTGGATTGTATTTTTATATTGACATTATATTTCACGTTATCGTGTATGAAATAAGTACACAAAAATATTTGACACTGAGTTAATGGTCTGCCATCAGTATTTTAATCTATGTCAGTTTATACTTCCTTTCTTTGAACAGTAGGGTTGATTTTAACAATCTAATATTGAGTCTGATGTTTGTTCTACTAGGTATGAAATGGGATTTTAGTAGACTTACATTATTCTTAGCTGTGGATTTTCTATAATATGTTTGTATATATGGGCTAGCTTCTGGTGCAGTAACAAATTACTCTAGGTACTTCAAAGGCTTAGTAACCAGAAACATTTATGTCTGTCTCATGTGACATAGCCCACTGGGATTTGAGAGCTCTAACATGCTCAGAGACGGGCTGCCAAAGGTCAGACTTCTTTGCGTATTTCTCTGTCAGCGTATCATCTTCTCAGATATTGAAGCTGGTTATTATGGTGCACAACTTTCTCACCCAATATTCAAATACTAAAAGCAGAAATGACACATGCTCCTTCAAGCTCATAATCACAACTAGAACATATTATCTCACTATTGGGTTTTAATAGAGATAAAAGTAAAGCATGGGCAATTTCGCAGAGCCCAGTCTCGGTGTCCTCCTTTAATATAATGTCTTCAGCTGTTTATTTAACTGTGCTTTCACTGTTTGGAACCGCCTCTTATTCAAGTGTTTATATGAATTATACCTATTTGTGGGCTGTGTGTGTTTTTTGTGTGCATGCATCTGTGTGTTTGTGTGTGTGTATCTGCAAGCCCACACACACGTGTGTGTATGTGTTCATATGTTATGCAGCATGCGTAGAATCAGAAGATAGTTTACAGTAACTCAATTCTTCAATTTTCTCCTTCTACCATGTAAGCTCTGAAGACCAAATCCAAGGTCAGGCTTAATAGTTAGCACTTTTATCCTCTGAACAAGTCATCAGCCCTTTTAAAGGTGTAATAATTCTTAGGCTTATATTTGGACTTAAGTGCATCAAAATGTAACTTTGTTTTACAGTGGAAAATGTTTTTTAGTTTGATTTCTTAATCAAGTGAAATAGAGAGTGACATTGTTGATTTTCTTGTTATTTCTGTCTTCATGTTGAGTTGTTTCTACTGCTGGGCTGTTGAGTAAGGTCCAGTGTCTCAGTACCAAGGACAGTAAGGCCAACAAACAATTACCCTTTTCAGGGAACAAGGATGAATGATTAGAAGAAGAGTTCTATCCATTCTGTTTACTGCTCTTTGTTGGCCAACACAGTAAGCTTCTTTCCAAGACAAGTCTCCTCAAGTCTCCCAGCTCCATGTGAACAGACCAAACACATAGTCCTGCCCCGTGCCCTAGCCATGTAGAGAATATGTCAAGGGAGACCAAGAATAGTACATTAAATAAGCCAGGCTCTGGTTTTCAGTGAAGGGGATAGGGAGTGCAAAAGCAACTTGGCACATAATCTTCCATAATTTGCAATGTCATATAACCTCAGCCTTTGCAATGAAATGAAACTTTGAGTGATTTTTTTTAACCAGTTTTTCAGGGTTTAGTGGAGACTGTTATTCAGAAGTCAATGTGTCAATCAATGAGCTGATCTCAGTTTCAGAATTTTAGGAGGTGGTAGAAAGTCAACCAGATGGGACTGAGAGAATCCTTATGACACTAGGTGTGAACCCTTGAAAAGAATGTTGGAACTATCTCTTCTTTGTTTTCTTGCTCCTTGGCCATGAAATGAGCAGTTATACTCAGCCTCATGAACTGGCTTCCTAGAAGCAATGAAGCTATTGCATCATGGACTGTAACCCTACTGTGAGCTAAATAAGTCCTTTCTTTTTACCAATGTATTTCTTTCAAGTACTTGGGATGGGAAGCTAGCAAGCTAGTGTAGTGCTTTAAGAAACCTCCTTGGAAAATGTAGTCCTATTGACAAAGGAAACGCAAATAAGTGAGGGAAGAGGGCAAAAATTCATAAGCATTTGCCAAAATACTGTGTGATTACAAGTTTTCTATCTATTGCTATTTTCTACTTATGTGTGCTAGCTTATGAAAATACAAAGTCCCCTCTGAAATAAATTTCCCAGCTTAGAATACCTAGTGCTGAAATCACTATTCTGGTCACTAGATCAAGTTGCCTTTGTCAACTTTATCATCTAACAAAACTGATCATTCAATATTTGTTTTAGGATCCTAAAGTCAAAATTCTTCTCCCCCCCCAAAAAAAAACCCTATATATCAATCATATTCTCAACCTTAGAAATCCACTTGGAGATTTGGGTACTCCCATAATATTTTGAAGGGATACTGGTTGGATTTTTGTTATTTATTTAATCATGGACTTAATTGCTTCTTTAAGCATTTTGTCTGTTATGGGGAGGTAACCTTGATGCCAATATGATTCTCAGGTTAAAGACTGTGACAGGGAAGACCACTGGGGTCATCTGCACTTCTCAGAACTTCACAGCAAGAGGAAACACCATCAACAGGACTCACTGTGGCCCTTGAACTCAACTGCTTTGTTCGTAGTGCTAAGCAGCCTCACCACTGTGAAGCTACTTGTTTCTCTTTCTTCTCCCATACAGTACTCTTTAGAATGAACTGACTTTGGAAATCCCACATGCAATGTTTAGAAGAGAAAAAGATCAATGATACTCAAGAGGGAGGTGAATAGGTGTTAGAAGGCTATAAAGCAGTGAGGCTTGCTCTGTGCTATGAATAGGAGTCAGGCCTTCAGAGGCAGAAATGGCCGAGGATGAAGATATGTTCCTTACTGAGGGCTGAGTAACGACCATGTTACTGCTGATTTTTTTCACATGGAAGCTTTGCTTCTTCTGCTCCGTTTATCTTATTTGTTCATTTATTTAAATCAGTATGGACTTCATGTAAGTTTGTATTTAGTGTTTTAAAAAATGTTATTTGAATTTTTTTCAAATTGTTTCAGAATTAGCCTTTTGGGAGTTCTTCTAATAGTCTCCTGTGTCTCTGTCCCTTTGATGGATTGCTCAGATCTCCCCATTTTTGACGTGTGCGTGTGTGTGTGTGTCTTGAAACTTATTTTGTGGAATTATATTACACTCCAAGATAATCTTGGATGTTTCCTTACACCCTATCTAAGCAACTTACAATGAGTCTTGGATCTTTCAATTGAGATTAGTATTAAAAATCCCTGTCTGTTCAACTAGATACACTTATTTATTAATAATACTTATTTATCAACTCATACCTATATACATATCTATAAATATTTTTATATCTATGCACATCTACTATATATATTAAAATAACTAATCTATATTTTAAAATAAGCAATAGTCTATTTTGGTGCCTCCACCTCTAATTCATTATACCATACTGATCCTCTTAATCTTCACCTTGCTCTTCTGTGACCATCCACTCCAACACTTATCACTGTCTCTGTCATTAATCATCCAATTCTACCTGTACCAGTATCTTAATTGTTAACCAACATGATGTGGAAAGCAACTTCCACAGTGACATTAAAATGCTTATGTGCAATGCCTTTTGCATTAGTTTTGCATTCTGTTTTGCAAAATTGTCTCAGCTAGCATTCCCTCTCACTCCCTTCAGTGAGGTTATTATGTCCCTTTGTGATAGAATTAGATTCCTTTGGCACAGTTTGCTCTGTACCTTAGGGTTCCTGAATCTCCAGAATTGTTTGGGTGTCGTTTGCATACATAAAAGCTTTTTTCTTTGTGTGGTGAAGTTTTATTGGTTTTGACAAATGCATAATATATTAAAATTTAGCACTTTTGCAATTTTATAGGATAGTTTTCTCACCCTAAAATATCCACTGTGTATCACTAAACAGAAATGAAGCAATAACTTAGCAGTGCTTATTGCAGAGGACCTGAATGTGGTTCTTAGCACGCAGATCATGTGGCTCACACCCAGCCACTAATTCAGCTGCGAGGGATCTGATGCCCTCTTCTGGTATGAGGGCATCAACAGTAAATACACCTAAATGTAAATAAGATAAAAATTAAGAATTATTTATTCTGTTCTACATCTGAGAGTCCCCTCTGTATGCTGTAAATACTAATTTCAGAAGAGTATTTTTCACTCAATGATGAGGACCTACATTTACTAGGAGATATTCCACATTCCTTATTCTCTAACTGTGAGAATAACTAAGCTAATTTTTGTCTCTATATCTGAATACTAAATATAAGCCAAATATATACTATGTCATCCTTTTGTATTTGGCTTCCTTATCTTAACAGTATTTTAAGAATGTAATCATGTTCAAATACACACCAATCAATAAAAACCAATAATCACCATTTATATATCTGAACACTCTTCCATTACCTGTCTCCAGGACACTGTATTGCTTTTCTCACCTAGTACAAACATGAATTATTTACACTCTTTAACTGGTAAGTACAATAATACTTTCAATATTCAAGTAAACATTTTCCCTGAATTTGTGTTTTGTTGTTCCTTAAGTATATATCTAGAAGTGGAACCCCTGTGTCGTATTTTGTCTCCTTCTTTAACTTTTAAGAAAGTTCCAAATTGTTTTCCATAACAGCTATATGTGTTATAGTCCTTGCTGCAGTGTGTGTGGGTTTCAAACTCTCCATATTCTCAAAAAGCCTCTTCAATGCCCATCTTTACATTGTCCCCATCAAATTGGTCTGCAGTGATTGGAACCCTCATTGAGGTTTATTAGCATGTCTACTATGACTTACACATGCTTCTATAGATGTAAGGCTTCAAACTGGTTTTGGAAATTGCCAGAAACACTTTCGGGAGATTTTGTTAAAATGATGATCTCTTTACTTTTCTTCCGTGAAATAAGTACATACAGTATGAACTGCAAAGTATATGTGAACCTCATGACTGGTAAGTGGCTATTAGGCATGCACACAAGAAAAAGTTTACATTGCTCTGTGTAGTTCTTCCCTCAGTCGGAAAAACCATCATCTAGGACTGTTGGTTGTGTGGTGGAATGCCTTGAGTTGTCAAAATAACTGTGTATGATCTAAGTACTTTTGGTTCTGAGGAACAATCACTATCATGCACTGTGAGGGAAAATTGTGCGCAGTTAAGAAAATGTCTCATTTCAAATGCCCCTGGTTGACAGGAAATTATAGTCAGATATTTGCATAAATGGATACTAGAAATATAAAATGGTACAAGAGAGCATGAAATTTATAACTGATCTAATGGAATTGAGTGAAGGACAAAACTAGTGGTTAACTGGCAGCTTCATGGAGTGGAGTGGTGATAAAACTTCTTTCTTAAAGTTGTACTGAATCTCCAGTCTCCATGGCTTCTTATTTTACACTCTCTTTATAACCAATCTTATTGAGAGTCCCTTTCTTTTATTGGTTATTGCCTACCTTCACCCTAACTGCCTAACATTGTCTGGATTGTAAGAGTCAATGTCTGTTCTATTCAATCAAGAAATTCTGTGCAGTACACTCTTCCCAGTGCATGGATAATGGTGGAAGAGATATCTGGATGGGAATAATTTGAGCTCCACTTTACTCTCTGGAGTTATTCATTATTAGCTATTAGGGCTAGTAAATACAATGTGGATAAAACATAAAAAGTAATCATAGTATCTTTAAATGTTAACTTCTCTAGCTTATAATTTGATGTGCTTCATATATGTGTGTGTGTTTCTATTTGAGGTTAATTAACAGCTATCTCAAGTCACAAAAGAAAAATAAATTTTGAAGTGTAAGCCAGTGCTTTGAGCATTTATTCAAAGTGCATGGGCTACTATTTTATAAGACAATACAACATTAAAAGTCTTGTTTGATCCACAACCAAAACAAACTTAACCAGAGGTAGAGCCCAGGCCAGAACACAAAACCACAGTCAAAGTCAAATGTTATTTCAAACCGGTATGCTTTTGAATGTTGGTTTAGTTTTGAAAAATGAATAATGAAACAAAGAATATGTGTTAAAGGAGGGATGTGTACTTGAGATCCAGGTTTGGAGCTATAATATGTTATGCTTATTTTCACTGAAATTTTCAGAAAATTTTCATACAAAAGCTTTCCAGTTTCACTATCCTTGAATTATAGATTAACACTAACTTGAGCTAGACATGGTAGTTCATAGCTATATCCTCAGGACTTGGGAGAGAGAGGCAGGGAGGGAGGAAAGTTTTCAGTTTGAGGCCTGATTGGATGACATAGTGAATTCCAGCACAGCCTAAGCAATAGTTTAAGACTCTGTCTCAAAACAAAACAGACACAAATAAGCAAACAAAAAAACATCAAAAGTAAAGATAGATGAATAAATAATCACATCACATTCTGTACTTACCCAAAAATATTTAATTCACACTTCAGTGGATTTTGCATATTACCAAACTGCCAACTTCATTTCCTGTCTCCCAGAAATTAAGAGATTAGCACCCATTCATCTATGTTTCAGGCAGCCAGCCAACTCATCCTGGGACAGTATGCTCCATTGGTGGCCCAGAATGAACAAGTTTCCTGGTAATCACCATTCAGATCCTGACTGAAAAGCTGATGAAGACGTCAAAGGGATCTATCAGAGTAATGTGGTACCATTTCTCCAGCTTATACCTTTGCTCTCACAGAAGACTGTAATGTCCAGGTTAGAAGTCTGACTGAACATGGAAAGATGCTTACATAAGAAATGACAAGGAGAATGGGGCTCAGAGACTACATGGAAGGAGAGGGCTGACTCTTGTTTTTCTCACCCTTTCTCCTATATGTGGCTGACTTAACAACTGAATTTACTCTTTAAGGGATCCACAAACTGAATCAGAGGCTCAGCCCAGCCCAGCCCACAAAACTTCAAAGTAATTAGAAGTTATTTCAAACCAGTATGCTTTTGAATGCTTGTTTAGTTTTGAAAAAAGAATAATGAAACAAAGAACCTATTATGTTCCCGACCCTATATAAGTTGCCAAGGAAGTAGGATGAACATATGTAAAAGGAGTAATATATGTTTGACTTCCAGGTTTGGAACTAGAATATGATATGTATATTCTCACTGAAATTTTTAGAGTTTATGCCTTATGTAGAATTTTTCAGCTATATATGTGGTGACCCAAGATAACACTGCAAGTTAAACGTATTAATCATTTTTGTAGGCAATTGAAATTTGAACTTCTAATAAATAATTTTCATAATAGCTTTAAAAGTTTGTCAATAGGTTGAGTGTTATCTAGGGAGAAATTAGGGCCTGCTTGTACAAATCAAGAAAAATCAAAACGTGCCTGTGTCAGAGCTTTGATAATACAAATTCTTTATACCACTTCTTATATGCTTCTAAAATGCTCACAGTAAGGTCCCTGTGCCTAGTAAGTATCCATGGACAAAACTAGTCATAGTGAAGCGATCCATATGGCTGTACAGTGTATATTTCCAGGAAGGACCTGAGTTAGAATTTTCTCCCAGATAACAAAGATATCCTAGGTTACACAACTTTGTAGAAATTGGTGAAAACCTTTGCAAATTGGGTAAAGATTTAGAAGCTTTGATATTTAGTTATGCTTCCTGAATTTTCCTTGGAAGTGTAGGATTTGACAGCATTTCCTGCAGCCAAAATGGAGGTATTGCTTGTTCCCATGATTTATAACAGAATGAGATGCCGTTGAGATGCAAGTGTTGCATTTTGGACTGAAATATGTAGCCACAAATTTTGACTTAGTTAAAAACCAGATAATAAGCATGGCAAATGTTTCTAGGATGCAGAATCTCCATATACCTTTAGTTTTGTCTTTTTTTTAGCATCTACTGCACTAATATATAGAAGTTTTTTTTAAAATGCAAAACCGCTTCCTGTTTTTCTGAAAGCATTACTGTAAATGGATGCAATTTAGGCTTTAAGTATTGTTTGCAGTAAAATACTAAAGGTAGCTTTTGATTTGAAATATTTAAATTAAAGATGTCTGTAGATTAATTTCAAAATTAAAACTCATAATCAGATGTTAATTCTAATTATTTTCACTTTCATATAAGTGTAAAATTGTATTTTTATCTCTAAGGTAACATAATGAACCATGAATATAAGATGTGAGAAACTGTATACTAATGAACTTATAATTCCCTTGTGTGTATGATGGGAGTTCTTTTTTTTTCTCAAAGCATATCTGAAAGTATAAAGAATCTCTTTTAAGTGTTTGATTAGCAGCAAAATTAGTGAGCTAGAAACATTCTTCCTAATACAATGGGGATGTAGGGGAGTTGGAAAGTCTCCAGGTGAGTATTTGGAAACAGGGACAACTTAATTGTTCTGAGAATGAAAGACAAATTATTGATTACATTTTTCCCAGGAAGGCATTCTCTTTAAAATTAAAACTGATTTTGTTGGTGTCTTTGGCAAAGAAAATGCTATCTTCTTTCACATAATGCTCATCACATAGCACTTAGAAAATGTTTAAAAATTAATTCTAAGTGCAAATATGTCCGGTAATTATAAATCTCTTAGGCTTGTTTCTCATTTGAACTTAATGAAAATTATGGTTCTTCTTATTTTTTCTTACAAAGTAACCATAGTCAGAAAATAAGATGGATTTGTTATTTGTTTTTTTTTTTTATGAAGAAAAAGATTTTTGACATTTTGAAACAACATTACTATTTTCAGTATATATTTTAAAATATGATTCCTAGGAGATAATGATTGTGATTTACTATATTTGAAATAATTAAATTTTTATAATGTCTCTTTAAACATATTTTAAGCTATAAACCTGAAAATGAAAGCATGAAGGGGAGGCAGAGACAGGATAAATCTTTGTGACCTCAATACCTTCCAGTTTAGCTGAACTGGTGAATCCCAGGTTAGTAAAAAGACTCATCTCAAAAAGTGGGGTGGCAGGATATTGAGGAGAACATCTGGCACTGATTTCTAGCTTTCACATGAACACACAGGTACAAATGTGCTTCTCTGTGGACAAATGTGATATCGATGCACACATATAAAACAGCGAAGTTGCTCAAATATTAAATGCAATGTCTAGTACAGTATTTCTGAGTTCTAATTCCACTCTAACTGGAAGTACAAAATTTCTGGGCAGCATAAGATTTATGCAAAACCAAGTTATTTCTGCATATATGGTGGGCATATATTTGCATTACTGTTGCATTGCTTTACTAAGATGTGAATATGAATCATATTTCTTTTGAGTAACTAGAAATTTCACTGTTCCTAGTTGTGAATATATCAGCTGAAAGAACATTTTAAACGTTCAAAATCAGTTTTGTGCTTCTACACAACTAGGGGCTCTTCCAATTTACAAAAGAAAAAGCAATATCCAGGCTAGGTGTGGAAAGGGAGATGGTTAGAAAGGAAGAGATATAGGAAGGATGGGCTTGAAATAGTCACGTGTTCACCAGGCACATGTGGTGAGCATCATTAGGTGGTGGAAAAAGGAACTTCAGAATGAGGAATGTGGGAAAGTCAACATTTTAATATCTGTGGCTAAATTCAGTTCTGAAGATGCTGATGGAAAGGAAGAAAGGAAATTGCTTCCAAGCAAATTTCAAATCTAGAAGAACAGCAGACCTCCTCAGGCTTTATTCTAATGTAGCAGTAAATCTACTTAATTCCATTGTGGTAAAACATCTGTACACATAAAATGAAATAAGTCCAAAATGAATTTCAAAAGAACCATATAACATAGAAACTAAAGGTGAAGAGATGAAAATTAGGGAGGGAGCATGATATTCATGTTTCATGGAAAACTATATAATTATGTCTCTGTGTTAGCTAGGATAACATTATGAAGTGATCCTGGGTGTGTGTGTGTGTGTGTGTGTGTGTGTGTGTGTGTGTGTGTGTGTGTGTGTGTGTGTGTGTGTGTGCATTAGGATTGTCAAATGTTGGGTTAAGGGTCTACCAATGCTCTCACCCATGGAGGACATGGTAAAAATAGTACATTTAAGAAAGGAAACTTTGATGGAGGTCCATGGAAAGTAGGAACAAAAGGAAGTTTGCTGTGATAACCCACACAATGAGGCCAATGAGAGGTTCAGAAGGCAGAGGTTTTGCTGTCAGCCATACAAGCTGAATTTGATCTCTGGAACAGAAAAAAAAAAGCTAGAAGGAGAGAACTAACTCCATAAATTTATCCTTTGACCTGTACACATGTACATTGGTATGCATGCATCACATACATTTCATGCAATAATACACAAAACAATAATAGATATACACAGTGCAATAATAGTACTAAATAATATACACACAGAAATAACACACAAACTTTATTATTTGTGCATTTATAATATTGCTTTATACTAATAATACATGCACATAAAAAACACACATACATATCCATGTATGTTGAGTAAGAAAATCTGAATTAGGAAGAGCAGAAAGAATGGGAAGCAAGTTGCTGTCAGAAATGAAATAAAATATTGTATAAGCAAACACATTTTTAGACAAGTTGAAGTCACTGGTATCTATCTACCATTTTTTCAGATATTTTTTACTTCCTTATTCATGACTAGTTTTGCCTAAAGATTTTATCCCTCTTTTCCTCCTTCTCTTCCTCTCCTATCTTCCTTTTCCTATTGAAACTTTTCCCTGATCCCCAGTCTGTCATTAAACTTTGGGGCTGATGAGATTTTTATGTCCTCTGAGTCCCTGGAACTTAAGGCATGTACCTAGGCTGATCTATGGGATGAAATTTCTTTCATTCCATTTCATTGTTTGATGCAAGTGTCAAAATGACAGCAGTCTAATAAGTCGGGCTGAAATATTGGGTTGAGATTGTCTTGCTTCCTCCATGTTCTGAAAGAGTTATACAGAATTAGCATTTCTTTGAATATTTGGTTGACTTTACAAGTGAAACCATGAATTTAGCTTTTGCAAGATATACAGTTACATAAGTTGTCTATTTTTTTCAAATAAGTTCTCAGGTTACATATTTGAAAGAATTTGAATGCTTTACTAAGTTTATCAAAGAGTGGTTGAAGTTATAAGAATGTCCTTACATTGTTCTTTGATATCCAGTACACATGCTGATAACCTCTTTCAATTTCTAACACAAGCCATCATTTGTGTTTCTGTTTTCTTTCATAATCAACTTGACAATAAACTTTCCAAATTCTATTGATCATACCAAATTTCAATGTTGGTTGATGCATATTTCTACTATCATTTTAATTTTTTCTCATCATCCTCTTGCTTTGTGGTGAAATTACATTTTTTGACTAATTAAATTGGGGGCTTAGAACTTTAATTGGAGTCCTTTCATTTTAATAAAAACTTAAGAGTGAGTCCTTTTCTCCCTGAGTGGTTGGAATGCACTCTGAATTTGGTATGGATACTTTTTGCTGTGTACAACTTCGGAAGGCTTTACGTTCCTAATTAACTCTCACAAAAATGTTTAGTGGGAAAAGATATGGCCGCAGCATATTTGGAAGTGAAGAAACGAAGACAGATGAACAGAGCACTCAGAATGGGACTTGAAACTAGAGTTTGCTTTTAAGTATCTTGCTCTTCCCACTGTGCCATATGGATCTTTGGGCTACTTCACAAGTGATCAGATGCTGAAAGGCTGAAGAAACTCATAATGAGACAACATTTTGAATATAGGAAGAGAAGGAAAAATCTCTTTACAGGAGGGGTGTTTTGGTGTTTTTTTTTTCCACCTTGGTGAATTGGAGCTGTTCATGGAAGATCAGATGATGTCTTCTCAGTTTTGTTCCCTTAAGCACCCTGAACTATGCCCCTCAAGGCTGTTTCATCTGGAGGAACATCACCTCTTCTTTTCTGTTTCCCAGGCACTGTAGTGGAATTGGGCTAAATATGGCTTCATCTACCTTCCACTTAGATTCTTTCATATTCAGTTAAATGTGCCAGATCTAAGAAAACAACAAAGAACAAACAGAAGATGGGTGTATCGTTCTAGAATGTAGACCTCAGAAGAAGAAGTTGTGTTAGTAGATCCTGGCTGCCAGACATGGATCTAGAAAGTCTTTGGAAACTGTGATTTATAATGAGTCATAACATATGAAATAGCAGTTGTATGACTCGAGAGCATCCGAGTGTTAACAATGGCTATATAAAAATATTCCCAAAATTTAAGGAGAGGAATAAGAAGCAAAAATTTCCAGAAATTGGGAAATATATTGGGAAATTCATAAATGGGCCTCATCATCAAATTTACTTTGGAAAAGTTATTAAAAATTGCTTTTGGAAGATTTGCTTCCTGGGACAAGACAGTATGCTCACCATCTAAATTGACACTTGGGAAATAATGACAAAAATAAATAAAATGAACCTAGACCTCATAGGATATAGAAATCCCAGCAATCATGAGACTGAGACAGGATGGGGTGTCCTGTGGTATCCTGGGCTATACAATGAAACTCTGTCTCAAAACAAATAAAAACCCAAATCAAGCAAATAAACAACAAAAAACAAAAATCCCCTCCAAAGACTCTAAACAAATAATTAAAATAATGCAAAATTAAGACCAGTATTGATTTATGAAATAGCAACCAAAGCGATGGAATGGATTCAGCAGCTGATTTAAATAGCCGCAGATTTTGTGTTGCAAAATAAGAGGCTGTAGAAACTAGACATAAATAGTAGGAAGCAATTAATATTCACAAAAGTATGCAAGGAAACACTGCTTCCTGTTATAGAAAAGAAAAAAAGATTAGTGAAAAAACACTATTCAGATGCAAGAAGTCAGTTGAATTAAAAGGAGGGAAAATATAAAAAAAAAACAAATCATCTAAGGAGAAAAAAGTCATTGATGTTAGGGAATGTTTGATGGTGACACGCAGGGAAAGTCTGAATCAGCCAGGAACAGAGGGAAAGAGCAATGTATTTGAGAATCTTAGTCACAGTCGGGTGATGGGGGACTAGTTCTAAATGGATCAGTAGGGAAATGTGCTTGCAAAACAAGACTGATGACCCACGTTTGATTCCTAGAACCCACGTGGTAGACGTATA
This sequence comes from Dicrostonyx torquatus, assembly GCA_028555095.1. Taxonomy (NCBI): domain Eukaryota; kingdom Metazoa; phylum Chordata; class Mammalia; order Rodentia; family Cricetidae; genus Dicrostonyx; species Dicrostonyx torquatus. Next base: position 4,211,898 of record JAQHUG010000019.1, on the reverse strand, counting down.
AAAACAATCCCAGCACATTGCATTCTTGGCATCAATTTGACTGTTGTTATGAAACACGTGTTTCTACAGCCACACAAATGAATAGATTAAATAAATAAATAATTGCAAAAAGCAAACTACATGGGGAGGAAATTTGAAATCAGCTCCATTTTGTATGTATCTCCTCAGAAATACATAGATATACACACATAGAATATGTATCCATGTCAAGATGTTCAAAGGTCTCCTAAATAGTATTTACACATTCTGTGTTGAGGTCTGGATCCCAGTTTACAGTATAACACAGTGATATAGAGCAACATTCCTCAAATCAATATTCCATGGAACATTTTTTTCCATTTAGTTCTAACCAAAGCATCTCCAGTAAAATAAACTTGCAAGTCCAGGACACTCAACCCTAAGCAGATGCCAACATGTCATTATCTCTTACCACCTCCTAAATGCAATGCAAGATCTTGTCCCTCATCATTGCATGACTGAGTTTAGTCAACATGTAGTCATTTTATGATGCTATTAATCCTGAGGGATATGTACTATTGTTCCCCCTTTTACACAGACATGGAAACTGAAAACCAGTAAGATTAAATGACGTGTTTTAATATTGAAACAGCTGTAAATGAGAGATAGAACTATTCCTGGTTCATAGTCTGTGTTATTAATCTTATCAATAAAAACAGGAAGCAAAGAATAAAGGGAACATGAAACATTTTTATTTTGATGGAAACTCATCAGTATTCTATACCATGCTATTGAGCACAAAGTATAATGTGACTAATAATATGGATTGAATAACATGTGTGTATGTATGTATGCATGCATATATGTATATATAAATTAAGACAGCATACAGTTAAGTAACAGAAAATTCATAAAAAATAGGAAATACTAAACTTTATAATTTCTTAGACAGCTAAAATAGAATATTCTACATAGAAATAGAACATGCATTTTATACAGTTCATATTCCTTGGTAGCAGTACAACTAAACTAGTAATTACTAACTATAGCAGCTATATCATTGTGGCTGCTGAAGTGGGGTCTTAAAATAATGGCCCTTAAAGAGATAGATGTTAAGTTCTCTCTTACAACAATAATTTTGTACATTTTCAGAGCAGATAGAGTATATCCTTGGAGACCAGGACTTCTACTTGTTCACTCCAGACATTGCTGTTTTCACCTGGGGTCCAGGTGAGGCAGTCCAGATCCTTCCTCCTTCAGTCTGCATTTTTGAAATCAGGAAGAAGACAAAGACTTCCTTTAATAGTCAGTGTGCACATACCTTACCTTCCCAGATTCCTCACTCAGTTCTACTCTTGGATCTTGGTGAGATGGCTACCTACAGTCCAAAATGTGCTGAGATGTGGCTCTCAGTCAAAATAAATACTACCATATCAAAAGATGGTAGCAAGATTGGAGCTGTGGGTCAGTCTTAGGAATTTTGGTAAGGTTGGGGGAGAGGGAATTCCCCTAACTCCTGTCAAGGTTAAAAATCATAATCATATTCATAGTAAAACTTAATACAGTAAGATTCTGCCAGACCCGTACTCAGAAGAAAATATAGTGCTTTAATGTTTTTCATGTTAAGCAAGAAAGAATGAAAATAGATTAATTAATCATTCCAGTAAAAAAATAGAAATAATTTTTAAATGAGTATAAAATGTCAGGAATGAATTAATAAAGATACAATTGGAGATCAATAATTTATAAACGAGAGAAGAACAGTTGAGTGATAAATTGAAATGCTAGCCCTCCAAATGATCATTAAAAGAGATAAACTGCAGAAAAGGCAAGCCAATAAAAAAGAAAGATGCTAATCCTCAGCATTATGTATTACAAGGGGATATAATCACAAGAAGAAAAATAATCCTGTGCTTACACAAGAAGCCAGCAGTGTCTGCCAGGGCACTTCACTTAGACCGGGATCCTCATTGCTTAGTACTTAAGGAGCCAAGCCCACAAGAGGCACCTGTCAATACAGTGATTCGTACATTAATCTGTTATAGTAACAAAATCAAATTCAGACTAAACAGTCTTGGAAACAGAGTAAAGAAGTGCTGGACATACTGGTATATTTCACCATTCTGCAGGCTCACACAGGAAATTAGTGAGTTCAAGGCTACCCTGAGATGCATATTGACTTTTAGATCATTTAGAGCACTATCTTTTCTTAAATAACAAAACAACAAAGAAACTACAAAATAAAGAAGGATGTTAGTATTTTTTCTAGTGCATTCTCTATACTATTTTCATTATTTAGTAGTACTTTTTCCTTTCAACATTCATTTATGGTGTTTGTGTGTGTGTGTGTGTGTGTTAGTGTATGTATGTGTGCATTCACATACATGTGTGACTATACAAAAACATGAAGGAAAATTCCATATACACACGTTGAAAAAGAAAATATTAAATTATTTTAAAATTGAGTTAAGTTCTGTAGGCAACACTATTCCACATTAATAAAAAAATCAAAAACAGTATAGATATTTAAAAGATTGTCTTTATCCAATAGCTTGTAATATCTATACTAGAAAGATAAAGGTCTAAATCAATGGCAATTAGAATATAGATAAATAACAAATATATAACAGATAAATATGTAAATTAGAGATAATGTATATAGAATATATATATAAATAGTAGATAAAAGGTAACAAAAAAGACAAGTAATTACAAAGGTATTAAAGAAAATTCAACTAGTTACTATTGAGGAGTGATAGAATAAACAGACAAGGAAAAATTGTTTTAAAAAATCAGGATCTAAAGAACACAACCAATGACTCACTGTCATACACTGGCATACAAACATGACTAAACACATATTATAGTTAGATAAACAATGAACCCATACCAAAAATGAATCTTAGCAGATTCCAAACCCTAAGATTAGGCTTCTAGCTACTACTGATTGATTTAAATTTAAAAATAAGAGGATAAGTAATCAGAAATCTCCAACTTCTGAAAATTAAGCCATCTAACCTTCAATAGAAAAAAGTCAGTGAAGGTTAGAAGGCATGTATGAAACATCAATAGAACAGATAAAAAAATGGAATGAAGATAAAGTCATGTTCTCTAGAGAATCTTAAGGTCTCATGTTAGAAAAGAAAGGGGTTGCTATTTAACATCTAAGGTTTCTTCTCAGGAATTCTCCTAGCAAAGGTAACAGCACATTAAATATCATACACAATAGATTGACATAAAGAATAAAGAGCATAAATAAGTGAAATGCAAAGCACACATAATATATATGCATTCAACCATATACAAAGTTCTTTCTGATTTTGAGTAATAAAATTACAAAGTCCCTACATAGTTACTCAAATAAATAAAATAAAAATATGCTTATCAATTTAAGAAACATTGCAAACATCATTATTCGTCCTACTGATAACTAAAGATAAAAATATTAAATGACCTTATAAAAATGTCCTTAATAAATAAGGTAAAATGAACTATAAAATTATAAGACCTTCAAAAATACATGAATACTTGAGGTCAGCAAAATGACTCGATAGGTAGAGGCACTTGTTACAATGGCTGTAACATGGATTTGATTCTCTGGCCCCACCTGATAAAAGGAGAGCATTGTCTGCTACAAGTTGTCCTATTTCTTCACTTGTACTGTGCCCCAAACATACAAATGCTCTCAGCACTCAATAAACAAATAAATGTAATTGTAAATGCTTTTAAAGAATAGTCAAGAGTCTTATAGAAGAATAAGGAAGAATGTGTTTATCAGTTATTGTCAATTTGTCTTTATCAGTTATTGTCAATTTATGATCATTAAAACAATATAGTTTTGATAATGTAATATACCGAAGGAACCAATGTGAACTCAATAATATTCTACATTCATGTAGTCATATGACTAGGGAGGGCCACAGGCTATGGGAATGCAGGGTAGTGGTTCCATTGGATACACACACACACAAACACACACGCGAGTGTGCAAACACACACGTCCACACACACGAGTGTGCACACACACAATTAAAATTTTAGTAGAAGGGAACAAGGCTGTAATGCAATAAAAACCAATAAGGAAATGAACTATTTTGGAAAGAGTCAATGATTTATTAGTCAGTACATATAATTACCATTACATCAAGGAGAAAATGGTAAGTGAAACAGCATCACAGTCCAGTTAGCAAACTTTACTGTAGTAATTCGAAGAATGTTTGGCTGTGAAAGTGGCTCAGTGAATGTACGTGTTTAACAAGCTTGACAACATAAGTTCAATGTCTGTGACATACAGCGAAGAATCCACTCCTGAATATTGTCCTCTGACCCACGCACATGTGGCCTGGCTTTCGCAAGAGCACACGCACACACATCACAGAAATAGGCAATAACAATAAATAAAACAGAAAATGAAAGATTATTTGGTGACTAAAACCATCATAGATAGGATTAAAATCAAAATGTATTAGTAAATGACACATGCATATACAGAAATCGATAGTATCCAGATTCATCTAGGATATATATATAAGAACATTTTCAAATCTATATGAAAATGATACAGTCTAGGAGAAAGCTTGGGAAAGGACTTTAAAAGACTGTTGACAAATGAGCATGTTCAAAGGGCCACTGGCTGTGAAAAATTCCCCTGATTACTTTGTTCATCAACTTAATGTAAGTCAGAAACAGATTGAGGTCTCCGTTAACCTACCAGAGTAGAGTAGAGAAAGAGAAGCCAATTTCAGTACTGGCAAGGCTGAAGTGCAATTGAACCCAGATCAGTGTTAACAGAATACAAACGGGGGAGGGCAGCTTAAAGAAAAGTTCAACAGGCTTATTAAAGAAACACATGAACAACTGCATTCATTAGTAATTAATATAAATACTCACATGCATGTATACAGAGATGCATCAGTTACTATTAAAACAGTATTCATTTTAACCAAAAGCTGGGCAGCTGGGGAGCAATAAATTTTCATAGATAGTAAAAGGACCAAGTCAATTGTAGAAATTTAGTAATGAAGTTTAATACTGCAAGTTCTGAAAGTAAGCAAAACTATTATTATCACCAATATGGATGAAAATCTAAGACAAATATTTTGGGAAAGAAGCCAGACAAAGGAATAAATAGTGCATAATTATTAACAGTTGAAACTTTTACACTTCTCTTTGCTTCTAAGAAGGACGGTGTTTGTAAGCTACAACTTCCCAGGACAGAAAGTGAGGTGTCCTTTCTAGCTTCTGGTCTGGTGGTTTGCAAAGTTGGGCCACTCACAGCCAAAGTAGCTCAAGCTCCAGGTGATCTGACACCCTCTTCTGGCCTCCCAAAGCACCTGCAGAATGTGGCATGTATTCACACATACATATATACAAACAAAAATAAAAACACAAATAAAATGATAGAAATGCAAAAAGGGTGTTAGAACACAATCCAACTTCCGTGGAAATCAGTACGGATTCAGTCTCGGAAACTAAAATCAGAACTAGTTTACCCATTTCACGCAGCAAATTAAGGTAGTTTATGCATACTAGGAACTTTATCTTAAATTGAATAAATTTGAATACTTATATTGTCTAGAGATTATATTCAGTAGGGCAGAGGTAATTTTCAACATCTGGTGAATGCAGTGGTAGGTATACTCAGTGCCTAGGAATGCCAGCATCACTAGATAGCATCTAAATATTTTTATTTGATTTAGCTGCTAGAATCTAAACAAACCCACTCTCAACCCTGCAAATTACTTATATATTTTTTTAACCAGAGACCTAATATAATTGGCAAACTTAGAGAAATAAAGGGTGGTGTGTAACTTATTTTAATGCTACATCCAGCCGGATTCCACACGCCATTTGAATATACAGATGCAGTAAGACATAACAGAATCATTATTAGCTACTTCCAAACAGACCATGACACGTACATCATGTATCAATTTGGGACCCTGATAGATTTACTTATTACCTGACTGCCCCATTTTCTGAATTTCAAAAACAGACATGGTTTCAAAAACTAGATGGATAAAAAGAGTTTAGAAAAAAAGCATCCCAGAAGGAGTTGTCTTGCATCTCAAGGCAGGATGCCAGGAAATATTCATTTAAACAAGAAAGAAGGGGTGGGAATGAGTAAGTAATGATGACCTTACCAGGGCAAGGCTCTGTGGTGGAGTTTGAGAAGGAGTGTGGGAAGGCAGTATTGGAATGAACATTGAAACATTTATCAATCGAGTTTCTTGGCTGTGCAACACCTGGTACAGACAACTGTTTAGGAGCATTTGGAGAAATTGCAAAATATAAAAGCTGCTCCCCAATAGACAGAGAAATAAACAATGACACTTTAGGAAAAAGAAAAATTAGTGGTAGGGACAAATGATTAAGTAAAAGAAAAAGAATGTAGAGAATCATAAAATAGAATTATAATATTTATAAATAAGTATCATTCTACCCACATCTCTCTTTATCTTTAATTATATTTCCCTCGAAAGAAATAACATATTTTAGCTTTATTAATGGTATAGCATGTGACACAGAGAACATCTATTTCTGTTAGAATTTGGTTGCTACTGGATACTGATATTTTAAAAATAAACAGGAGACTTCCAGAAAAGGAAAGATGATCAATGTGACACAATCTGCAATTCAAGGAAAATTATCATAATAAACCTATCATACATATGCAATATCTTGCACTTATCATACATACGTAGTATCTTGCGTAGATCTTTAGTGCTCTTAACAAATGGTAAGCTTATAAACACCCCCACAAAGAAGAGGAAGGCAATTCATATTTTAGTTCAAGGCCACAGCAGGAGCTGCAAAATTCCTTCCTGAGCTGTTTGTAATTTGAAAATATCGATGATTTATATATACTACATAATGAATCAAAATGGTCATCAAGAGAGTGACCAGTAAATATTTAATGGCTTTGTGAGCATCAGACCTATTATTTTAACTTGTTTCCATTATATGTAAAAGGAATATTGAAAAACGGCAGTGTTTTCTGCTGAAGACATCATGTTCCTAAGGCCTCGGTGCTCATAAAAATTTTAACGTTAATAGCAACCTTATAAATTATTTCATCCTAATTTTACTAATGAGATCCAGGTAGAGAGAGGTTAAGTGATTTTTCCAAGTCAGGTTGGCTCTTACCCCTTTCAGTTTTGTTGAGATCAGGTTTTGCCCTACTCTTAGTTACTTCGTATTGTATAAAACAAGCAGCGCTCAGGCTGTGCCTTCACCTAGGATACTCTGTTGTACAAAAGGCTTTTTGCTCTGTTTTAGAGGCAGATGACTGCGACCTCTGGGTGTACCCATTACCCACAGTATTTGCTGGGTGGGTACCACCTGTCTTGTTCCAACTGATATATGACCCATTCCTTGTAGTAGAAAGCATGTCACCTTTTAAGTTTTGGAGTGTGAACTGAGACTTTGTGGGCACATGGGCATTTTAAAATCATCACAGGGAGACTAGATTCATGAACTCATAAGACTCATTAGATCAAGGAAAAGTTGTTTTTCTTCACACGAACCCTACACAATATGAGTATCTAGCACTATGGTGGCAGGCCCTCATACCAATCTATCATCTGTTACCCTGGCCTGAATTCTTAGTTATCAATATGGACTCTATTCACATTTCCATCAACCTACATCTAGGATACAACCTACATCTTCTTTAGCTGACATTCATTCTGTAAGTCACATGCATGTCTAAAGATAGATTGCCACACTCACTGTGTGTTGTGTCATGCATGATATAAGATTTAACATTAATAATTAAGGTTAAAGCAAAAGAACCTTCATTTCCCTTAGACCGATGACCCAGGGAGTGGGATTATCTAGCAAATTACTGTAGTTGAAACTCTCAAGCCATGTGACTTTATTGTTATTCAATAAGTTCTGACATTGTGGAGTGACACAGATGTGTTCCTCTGTGCCACAGAACACACGTGACAGGTTTCTCTCACGTTTCCTCCCAGTGTCTTGCAGTCTTGCCTTTGCCTTGGTTATCTCTCTTCACTTCTAGAGTGCTCCAGCCCCCAACAGTGCGTTTTACTTAAAATTTTCAACATAACCATGGAGAACTGGGTTCTATTTTAAGATGGCTATTTTTATTTGCTCCATTTTGGACTCTAGTACCTGGGAAGATTACTGTCCTGTTAAGGAGGTTATTTAAACACCAGCCCTCTTGTGCATGAATATGCATCCTGAAAGCTACCTAAAAAGAAAATTTAATAGCCTAGAAGAGTAATTATATTGTGATATAGAAAACCAAAATGTGTTCGATTTCCCTTCCCAAAGCTAAGTATGTCCTTACAGAGACATGATCTGAATTGAATTTTCCTAGCCAGTCCTTGGCCCTGTACCAAAACCTATGTTTTCCTCATGTATTTTCTGGCTATAATATTCATAATAGGCTTTGCCCAACACTGTCATGCTCAATATTGTGAAATCACTATCTGATCCATACAAGCTCATCTTGCGGAGGGCTCAACACATTCATGCCCATTTATGATGCTGGAAAAATTCACTCAATTGTTTTCCCCTGAGAGATCTATTTCTTCAGCAAGTATCTGTTAAGGACCTGGGCTCTTCTTACCATCTTCATAAGCCCTGGGAATATTTTGGTGAGCAAGAAAAATGGTTTTCTTTCCTTACATGGCATTCAGTCCAGCAAGAAAGCAGGTACTTAGATAATGAAGACTATTATGCTACTTGTCCTGATGCAGAAGGTACAGAATCTGAGATGGTCATAACAAGAAAAGCTGACCAGTTTCCAACAGAAGTTACTCTTAAAAGGGCATTGGCAGATGTGTAGGCGGGTCCCAAGTACTAACAAGCCAGCTTCCATTTTTACATCTGCATTTGACAACTCTACTTTCAACACAATTACTCTGGGAAGAAGAGTTCGTAATGCATTTCATTTGGAAACAACTAAGATTTTTGTTGTTTTGGGTTTTTTTGTTGTTTGTTTGTTGATTGGTTGGGGTTTTTTTTATTCTCCATAACACATTTGCTGCATTTAGATTTCTGGAATTTCTATAACAGGGTCTTAAGCTCTGGATATTAAGTCTGGTATAGACTTGGGTTTCTAAGGATAGGTCACAGAGTTGTGTAGGTTAGTATCATCTGTGAGTTGATAGGCTTCACCACAATCTAAGGGAAACAATCACTGGAGAAGTGGGGACTGTGCTCAAGTGTACACACTTAAAAGTTGTCCTCATTGACCCGTACTGACAGCCATTGTTGTTTATGGGTTCACAGTGTCACTAAAATTCTCTTCCCTAATTTTCTGCTAATTGCCTAAAAAGAAATACGCTATAAATGTGCTTTTCAGCTGCCTGCATGGCAAAGGCTCACCTTGATAATACCCTTACTGCATCACCTAAGGCACTATGTTGGTGTACAAGCATTTCTGGGAACAAAAATGACACATGCCTAGGGCGATCGCCAGTTACTGCAGCCCTCTGACTTGGGAGATAAAGGAATTATAAAGGTCAGTGTTCACAATTCCTGCTTCTTCTGTCTGGAGTTATATATTTTTATCTAGGAAGAGAAAAGTATGGTTACTGTAAATGGTTCGCCTCTGGCCAACTAACAAAATTAGGGCAAAGTTTATCAAAGTCCTTAGAGTTGGGAGCCAACTGTCCAATGTCTTACCAGCTAAATCATTTTGTGCCGAAACTTTTTGAATAAAACTGTTACCTTAGTTAGGAGATGACCCAGCCTGATGAACATGTTACCCAATGGCCATTCAATCCATTAGAGAAGACTCAAGTTTATTTATTTCAAATTTAGAGATAAATATGAATATTCTCAGTCTTTAGAACACTTACTCCATGGGGTTCAAGAAAGCAAAAAAGTTGCCTTAAATAATTTGAATAGTTTTCATTTCTTCCTCCTTATCTAGCATATTATACTTATTAGGATGGTGAATCAAGTGGATATAGGTTTCTGCTAGTGTGAAGTAGGGAGAAAGCCTGAGAAATGCCGACATCTCTTCCCATCTTATTTCAGAAAGGGCAATACAAACCTGGGGGTCATATAAAATATACTGCCTCAGAAATCCAATTCTGAAAGAGTAGCCTTATGCCCAGCTCCACAGTTATGGTGAACAAGCAGCAGATGCTGGTGTACAACCAGCCATCTGCATAACCGTACTTTAGAAATGCAAGCTGAACAATAAGCCTTATCTGCAGCAAGGGTTATTGGCTCTGCCAATGCATAGGTAGTTTTTCATGAGCATAGGAATTTATTGGTTTAATAAGGAATGAGGCATGCTTCCTTTGGGCAAATGTCTGTATAATGTACCGCTGCCTAACAAATCACCCTACCTCTTAGATTCAAAGCAAGAGTTCACAAAGTTTTCTCTTCAAAAGAAAAGATGTTATGTTTTTAGGCTCTTTGCACCACAGAGTCTTGATTATTCAACTCTGCCACTTCTGCGCAATGTGAAAATTGTCTTAGATAACATGTAAGTAAATATATATGTCTGTGTTACCCCAGATTCTGTATTTTTAAAAATAGCTGATGTCTAGGATTTGTTCCATGAGCTATATGTAATTTCCTGGTTTAAAACAATTGTACTCCCTATTCTCATGAGTCTTTGGGTGATGTGTGACTATCTACTACTGGGTAGGCCATCTTCGAATACTATAGCCACTGTCATGTAACTAGTATTTGGTCAGAAACCCTTAGCTGACATGACATTTTTCTCCTGTTTGCTCCCTTCTGCTTCCTTGAAAGTAGTTCAAGCTTCTTTGAAATGGTGTCCTCAAGACAGCAGCTAAGGCAGCCTTGAAAAACAGCTTCCTTAGTCATGCTGGTTAAAGTGATACTGGACAAAGTGTGGCAAAGTGCAGACTGAAGAGACTTTGAGGGGTGGAGGGTGGGGTATACAACAGCATATGGCAGAAGTACACACACACAGACAGAGGTGTTCTTTTCAAATGTGCAAACAATCATACAAAGTCTGTTAAGCAGTAAACAACAATTTCACTTCAGTAGTCTCAGTACTGCACAGCTCCATAAGCAAGTTTTAAAAGTATTTTTTACAGCAAAATGGCCTTCACGGTTTGCAAAATATTTTCCAACAAAATATATGTTATTTAAAAGTTATTTTAACATATTGCAAAAAATACATTCCTAGAGCAGAAATAGAAAGGAGGATCCAAAGAACAAATAATCCCTGTTGAAGACTACCTAGGAGAAAGAGGTTTTAGCTAGGCAAGTCAGTAGGCTGATTTACTGATGGTTTAATCTTTACTTAAATTCCTAATATCGTGCAGAGCCTACCTTTAATGGTTTACATTGAACACACTGCCTGTCATCATGATAGACATAGTAGCCTCTGGCTTAGAATATTCTATTAGAGCTTCCTGAACAACAGGGCACACAATCAGCACTAGACCTCATACTAACTTGTCAAGGAGTATGATGAATTGAAGCCATAGATTTATTCTAATTCAGAATAATTTGGTATTCTGAAAATACCAAAAGGTGTGTGTGTGTGTGTGTGTGCATGCTTGTGCATATGTGTGTGTTACAATGGTTAAATTCTTTCAGCTTTCAACACACTAGCGTTTTCTAGGAAAACAGAGCCTCAACTTGAGGAACTGTGTCCCTCAGATTACTGTAGGAACATCTGTGTATGTAGTGTGTGTGTGTGTGTGAGTGTAAGTGTGTGTGTGTTGTGGGAGGGGCTTTTTCTTGACGAATGATTAATATCACAGTTCCCATCATGGTGAACAGTGTCGCCCAGAATAAGTTGGTTTTGGGTTGCTTAAAAAAGCAAGCTGAGCAAGTCATTGAGAACAAACCAGTAAACAGCATTTCTCCATGGTCTATTCTTTAATTTCTACTTATACATACATGCACACATATATAGAATATTTATGTATTCTGGTTGTATGTATATATTTAATAGACAATGTATATGAGTTTAATAGACAGGCATTAGAAATTGCATGTTGTTTTTGGAACCCTCTAATAATACTTAAAGGAAAACATCTCACCTGTTAAGCCAGTAAAAGAACTTTTACAAATCTTCTTCCTCTGGAATGGTCATGAAGTAATTGAAATGCTTTCACATACATTAGAATTGCAAAATGTTCACTGTCCTGTAGAACATGCTGAATTAAATTACAAGAGTTATGATAGTGATGCTAGGTACATACAGGAAAGCTGAAATATAGCATCTATTGAAAGGTCTGCTAAATCTTATGCAGAGATTAACACATTCATTCTATTTGTTTTTCCTCCAGTGAAAACAAAGAAGGAAGACTTGTAAGGGTCAGGGATGTTGTTGGCCTCCAGCAGTTTGCTGCTGAAATAATGCAGGAGGACTAAAGCCCTGATTTGCCTAATCTAGGATTGTCCAGTGTGATGCTCTAAATCATCTTGGCTGTGTGTGATCCCCTACTGGGTTGTTACTGGACATGATGTTAGAGAGATGCACATGGTCAGCTATTCTGCTGCTGTAGGAGGTAGCTCTGACTCTTGTCAAGATTATTTGCATAACAGGAACGATGAAGCAGGGAACTGGGCTCCTTGTTCTCTACAAAGTCCGTCTTCTGAGTCACTATATAATTTCTTCCTCACTAAACCACTCCCATGAGTAACTGTTACAACATGAATAACATCTTCAGAGACAGAGGTTCCTCTTTATTCTATCTTGAAAATGAATTCCATACTGGAAACATTATTTCAGAATTAATCACATTATGCTAAAGGCCCAGAAACCCATTTATGCATTATTTCTCATGACTTCCTTTCTCCCTCTCCATCATTACCATAAGACTTTTGCAAGTTTCCATGGTGTAGTGGTTCATGTTGTCTACTTGACAAAAAAAAATCTTGAAGCACCTGGGAGATTGGCCTCTGGATATACCTGTGGGGGATTATATTGATTAAGTTAATTAAAGGGTAAAGCCCTCCCCTCTGTGGGTGTGCTATTCTTAGTCAGGGGGGACTTTGGAGAAAAGGGGCTGAGCCCTGGTGCACAGGCACTCACTGCTCTCTTCTAAATGCAGACTGTTGTGTTCAGCTCCATCAGGTTCCTGCTGTCTGACCCCGCCCCCCCCCCAAAGATGGACTGAGCCTCTAACCCTTAGTTTCTCCCTTAAGAAACATTGGGCAGGGTATTTTAGCGCAGCAATACAGAACGAAACTGAGCCTCTTAGAGTGGTACCCTACCCATCTTTTGCTGTCACGCTTCATCTTAAATCATTAGACTTGTCCTCCAAAAAATCTCCGCACTTCCACTGTTCTAATTTTCTTCGAATACTCACTTATTTAATTTTTTATCCTGTCACACAACTCTCAGGCTGTCATTCCGGTTCCTCAGCATCGGAGCAGAAAGTAGATGCAAAGCTATTACTAAAATAAGATGGGTTCACATTTTAAGAATGATTGACTCTTAGTATACCAGAGTTGTGTCATCTGGAAATGGAGGTAAAATATTATCTATCTAATATCGAACACATGTTCGACGAATTAAAAAATAAACCCCTAAAGTTATAGACTACAAGAGAAACAAATACAAATATTTGGCCAGAAAAGTGATGCTTAAGACAAATGAGATCCAGAAGGATGTGAAGCTAATGAAAGGAACACCTGACGCGAGTGGGACACACTCTAATCAATTTCAAGCAGATTTTCTGAAAGAAATAACAACTTTTTTTTTAAATAATAAGAACCAAAACTGGTTGTGGATACTTTCTTTACATAACACAGTTTATGCTGAGGATTTTAATTGTTAAAATAATCAAAATTCAGATAGGCAATGTTTACCATTATCATGGATTGAAGGAGTGACCAATGAGTCATTATTTTTCCCAAATAGCTGTGTGTTTATTAAGCTTAAAAAAAATAAGAGAAGCGGTTTGGTGATTTGGCATCTCTAGTTGATCTGTCAGGGACCAGCTCATGAAAACTTACCTGTGGTTTAAACAGAGGCAGGCTTGCACGGTCGCAGGGCAAAGAGGGGTCAACAACCCCACCAGAGTTCTCACACTGTCTTCAGATGGCTGAATTGAAATGAGTGGATATCCAGCAAAATTGTTCTTTCACAGTGCTACACGAAAAGTGAAAGCAGAAATTAAATCATTTTAAAATAAAAGGAACTGCTTCATTTATTTTCTCCACATGTAAAGACAGACCGTGTGCTTTAAAAGTACTCCTTTCCAATGGGCAGTCCCTACTGTGAAGAAGTTAGAAATCATCTTACCTTTCGTCTGATGTATCTTTTAAGGGATCTGTGAAAAATGGGTGAGAGAGATCCCGACTTTCTGTTGAGATTGTTACTTTTATTCTGCGGTACAGAGAAAGTGGCCAGTTAGCTAAGCCAATCCCAGCTTGGTAATGTTACACATCTTACAATTTTTGAAGAGTCGTTCAGGATGGTGACTAAGAATTTTATTTTGCCCTAGTGTATTTTCAACTGCATCCAGGCAAATGAAGATAAAGAGATAGGAAATAGAGCTAATTCAGAAGACTGAAATTCAAATAAAATTAAAGCAACAGCATAAACCTCCGAGTCAGGAAATGCAGGCAGAAGGGAATTCAATTTTAAATAGTAGTTAGTTGTAGTTGGACTGCAAACATAATTTGTAAGTCAGGCAACAGACTGCTGGAAGAACCATATAATAAACTCTGTGTCTTGAGTCTCCACTGACCTTTACTTCCTGGCTTCTATCCTAATATCCCTGTTGCTCCATTGAATCCATGCTTCAGTGAGAGAAGGTAGAAAATACAAGATTGTGACATGCTTTGGGCAGAGATGTTTTCCTGGTGAAGACAAAAAACACTGATTTAAAGTTTAACTAAAACCCTTCTAATAGATGGGAAGTAGTGATAGTGGAGTAAATCCTGTCTCAACAAAATGAAAAATAAATCTACTGAACACTAGAGTTCAGTTTTCAAATGCTTCTTTCTGTTGTCACAAAGAAAGCTAACAGCATCACTGTCAGAGTATGCAGCTTGAGAACGGGATAGTCATAGCTGGCTTTTTCTCAGAAATTAAAGGCCTTGCCTCTTCCTTCTCAGTAGCATATTACGCTGTTGATAAGCCAGTTTCTTCTCTTCAAAATATAACATGAATTTAATAATAATGCATTGAAACAATAACTGGGAACCTGTTTAAACTGCACAGTTGAAAGAAAAGAGGAAATCAATTTCTACCTGAAATTTTGAACTGGGAAAACAAACCTTATTTCTTTCATGATTCTAGGTAAGTCATTTTGTATTTGTTGACCTGTAAAATAACAGGGCATTTTAAAAGCATCTGATAATTTATTTTATCTGCAAGAAATAGATCACGGATGAATATTAAATCTAAACATGTTCTACTTTAAACAGATTGCAAAGCAGATGTAGTGAGAAAGCTAAATAAATAATAAATACAATGAGAAGAGTCAGAATTACTCACAGAGTGAAAATGAAAGCCCTAATAATGACAACGCTGTGAACAAAACATTTGAAGAGAATGCAGGACACATAGCTTGAGGATGGAAATTTTCCTTTCCCATACGTTCCCTGGGACACATTTGATTACAAACTTAGATTCTACTATTGTGAATGTAAAGTATGGTGAAATTTTGAGGTGTTATACCAATTACCTTGAGGCATAACATCCACTTCAAACGTCCGTAATATAAACTCTACATTATGAAGATGCTGAGCTTAACAGATTTAGTTCTTTAGTACAGATAGCTAGCAGTCCTGCAAGTTAACTTGATTTTGCTGTACAAACTACCCATTTAACTAATAAACCCTCACTTCTTTCTCTCTTGAGCATTTTCTTTTTACATACACTCTAATTTTGAGAAAACAGTTGACAGTGTTTAAACTGATCAATTTTTATGGAATGCATGATGTGTCATGAGCAACATAAACAAATACATTAATTGTCTTATCACGGTTTTATCTGACAGATGGGTCCCCAGGCACAGAGCCTAACCTTTTATTTTGACACCTGCCACATCTTGCCAGCCCTGACCCTTATCCTTTGCCAGAGTGTTGCTGTGCTGTTCACCATGGTTGCATTAATCTCCAGCTTTTAGTAGGCAAAATGTTGGAGTCCTTCTGAGAATCACAGCCATCAGTCAGCTGATACCACAACAGAGAGTACCTCACAGTTCCATCCAACATCCACTCTTCTGTGATCCAAACCCGTTTTCTCTTATCACTGTGACCTACTGGTTCAATAAGATTACACTGAGCTCCTTTCAGTCGAAGGCCCCATAGTGCTAACATGTAACAGGAAACACTTAATTTAGTAGGCTTTTAAACTCAGAATTAATTGGAGATTTGTTTTTTTTTTAAAAAAAAAAAAAGCAAGGTTTTGACTTTTGGGCTAAAAGGTACATTTTGCCCACAAAGAAGATGTGCATTATACTCTGGCTTATGAGTTAGGAACAACAGGAACACTTATGTTTCAAAAGACAAAGAGCCATCAAGGCGATGACACACACACAATCTCCCGCTTGCACCTTTGGTTTCTGGGGTGAATCCAGAAACTGTTGTCACGTGATATGTGTCCTGGTTAGGACAGCTCAAAGCACATGTCTGGTCCATTAAAAAGAGAGGTTCGGTTCTAAAGAGTTTCACAAATCAGTGACCATACAGAAGACAGGTGAATTATGAGGGTGCATCCATTATCGGGGTAATTTGGTGTAAATTTCAAGGGATTGTCTCCTTGAGCAAAAGCAGACTATAATGAATTATAGAAAATGCTGCAATCAATCTTAGAGGGGAGGAATTTGGAAACAAAGAAACAGAAACTAGATATGTAGACAAGAGATAAGATTTTAGAAGCATAGAGATTGTTCCACTAGCTCAGACCAGTTCGGTTTAAAATACCACTTCTGAAATGTGTAATTTGTCTTTTCCAGTGACATCTGTTAGTTCTGAAATTAGCTTATTTCATAAAATGTAAAAAGCCTGGGACTAAGTCTTGGTTAAACTAAGTTTCTTAATAATTTAGAGGCCCATTTATGCCAGCCAGGATATATATGCTCACTGAAAGAAGTATGGGATCTGTATCTTACAACAGTCAAAGAAAATGCTGTTTCATGCCTGGGGCTAAGGGCTATTGGAGTCAAGGTAATTATGGCAGCTTCATGTACCTCTGCAATGTCAGCAGTTCTTTCATCTTTCCTAATCCCTTATTAACATGACTCAGCTCAACCATACATATTCCTCTTTCTTCCCTGATGCTACCCAGCTTTCACAGGTCACTCTGAGGTCCTGATGCCTCTGATCTGCCTTCCCATGCTACAGAAAATCCTAATGTATCAAATCTAAACCCAGAGACAAAACAGAAACAATCGTAAGTCCAGCTGAAGTCTTAAAGCATAATCACCAAGTTCACAGGTTAGTAGTTACACTGTGGCCCCAGGCCCAACAGCTGTGGAGAGGGCCAGAGATCCTATGTATGGTTGGCTTGCATTCTTGATGATAGTGATTCTCTTAGAGAAGATACTGGTCTTGAGAATTTGAACAATACTCAGAATGTAGTCCAGGCACTGGAAGGGCTCTGGGTGTTGCTCATTACCCACCCAGGGTAATGAACACACTGAAGATTGTGATTCAGGAAACCTGCAGCTCTCTGCTAAGGATATATGACAGCCTCTGAATCTCACAATCAAATATGAGACTACTTTTTTTGCTTAACTTTTTTCTTAAATTTTTATAATAATTCAATTATCCATATTGATTTTTTAAAAAAGCGGTAATGACTGCCAACATATTAGCGGTGGGTAAGAAACCAGAATTTCAAAGGGTTAGACAACTCAGACTGTTTCAGACTGCCCCTCTAGCTGATTAATGTATAAAGATCAAATCTTTATGATCAAATTATAATTCTGTGAACACTGGGTTCCTCCTCAGAAAGCAGACAGCATAATGGCACAACTCACTAGCTCACATTATCATCAGCAATAAGAAGGCAAAATAGAATGGATTTTGAAAACTAGTAATAAGCTAATCAAAATTAAGTTATTATATTTTTCTCTTTTTCAAGTCACTCTTGGGGGTTTAAACGATAACCCAGTGGGTTAAAGTGTTTGCCATGTAAGCTTGAGCATCCTCAGGACCTGTGGAAAGCCAGACACAGTAGTGTGGGTCTCTGCTCATAGCACCCCTGCAGTGTGAGAGGAGGTGGAGACAGGGAATTCCTCAGAAACTTGTGGTTCAGCTAGCTTGGTATAGATAAGCAGAGAACAACAAAGAGAACCTGTCTCAAGGTGGATGATGAAGATCAACACCAGAGGCTGTCCTTGTACTGTGGCACTCATACATAGTAACACATGCGTGCACACACACATACACACAGTTACACAAATCACACGAATACATATACACACTGAGACTAAAAGTTATCTATCATCTACGTATCTATATCTATCTATCTTTCTGATGTGGGAGTGGTCTCCTGTATTTTGTATTACTCTTCTTGGTTGAATAAAGACTCTGTCTGGCTTGTAAGATAGGTCAGCCCTTAGGTGGGCGGAGTAGACAGAACGGAAGTTCTGGGAAGAGAGAAGGAAGTGGGCCAGTCACCATGAGGCTCCCATCGCAGATGGATGCAGGTTAGACCTTTCCGGTAAGTCACCACGTGGTGACTTACAGACTTTTATAATGGGTTAGTTTATGAGGTGAGGGCTAGCCAAGAAGAGGCTAGAGATAATGGGCCAGGCAGAGTTTGAATGAATGCCGTTCTCATGTGGTTATTTCAGTGCAGGCGGCCAGTGGCTGAGCGGGCCAGCAGCTGGCAGCTGGGGAACATAACCCACACCTCTCCCCTATTTACAACATCTTTCTGTCTATCTGTCTATGTATTTATTATCTGTGATCCCACTATCATCTGTAAAATCAAGTGTATATACTCAACATTATCATAATAGTTATATTTATTTGAATATTATTATCCATATTATTATGGACTTTTTGAAACAGTAGTTAAACTCTACATTTTCAAGGACTGCTTTAGGATATGTCCTGTTCTTGAGTTTTGAAGCTAAGTTGATTGTGAATGCTACTTAAACATATTTATTCAGTATAATACTTTAAAAACTACCAAGAGGAAGTCCATATTTAATACATTAATGGAAATATATTAAAGGGTAAAGACACCCAAAGCCAGGAGAGAGGGTTTCATGATATACTGTTAAGAACAACTACGTATTTCTGGTGGAATTCATGCAGCATTTAGATTTATAGATTATATTAAGAAACGGGGAGAGGGAACTACCCGATTTCAGGCAAATTAATCCCCCAATGAAAATCATAGATCAAGTCATTTATGTATATACACGCATTGATGTATTCATACAGAAATGTGAGAGAATTAAGGAATCCAGAAAACATAAAGTCATTAAAATTTAAAAGTGTGAAATTGGAAACTGCAAAAGATTTTTGTAGTTTCTAGCACCTACTAGTGATATTAGACTATTAAAACTGGACATCTAGAAATGGAATTGGGGGACCAGTGTGCTGGTTCAGCAGGTAAAAGTAGGAGCTTGCCACGCAGTCTAAAGACCTGAGTTTGACTTCTGGAACCCAGTGGTCAAAGGGGAGACCTGACTTTCACAGTTTCCTTCTGAAGTCCTCATATTCTTTGGTGCACACATAGAACCACATACGTGTACCTCCACGCATACACACATGCACACATACGCATGCATAGACACACACAGCAACTAAATGAGAGTAGAAAATGAAACAGGACTGCCAATTGCAATATATCATGTTCATCATATATACCAAAGGCACATTACAAGAGTAAAGAGCTAAAACATTATTTCTTCCAACTACAATGTAACACAACATGCTAATTGAAGTTTCTTAAAGCTCTTAAACATTTCAAGGTATAAAATCACTATTTAAATAATATTACTATGCTTTCCTGTGGCCACCTGGCATCTCAGTTTAGTGCTTAGCAAAATAAATCACAAGAGAATTGCTTCCTTAATGAACAACTTTATAACCTCAACAGTTTTATCCATTTGCAATAAAACATACTAATTAAATTACAGATTTAACACAGAGCATTATGAAAATTTGGACTATTGTCTATAAACATAGTGCCTTACTTAGAAAAATCAACTGTGTAAGAATGCCGTTCCTTAATTTATGAATTTAAAACTATAATATTGTGAATAATGAAACATAGTGAATCCCCTGCAGGTTTGTGGCCTTTCAGCCTTTAATCATGGCACTGAGTCTAAGTGCAAAGTAGCTGGAAAGTTCTTTATAGATAGGATTGAAATCAATGATGTAATTATTCCAAAAGCTGACAAAGCATGCCAGTCTAAGGCAGTCACTGTGTGGGACGCTAAGCAAACACACTGTGGTCCTACAAATGTATAGGCTGGGACCAATCCCAGCCTGGGATCTGAGGACTAGGACAGTATTGAAATCAGAGCAGTAATTCCACACAGCCATCTTCACGTACACAGAGTGAAACTGAAAATGAAAAATAGGAACACTCTCAGATGTTTTCATAAAATTGGAATAGAAACTAGGTGTCTAAGTCACTTGAAAAACAAAAAACAAAAACCTCAGTTGCTGAGGGGAAGGGTGGGGGAAAAGGTCAATACATCAAAATTACCAAGCAAGAATGGATTCATGTGGAGAGGATGAAATACATCTAGATGTGGCATATGGCCTCCTCTGAAGTTTTTCTGGGTCCAGGGCAGATGTGAAAAGAGTTTATTGAACACCTAGAAAAACTACAACACAATGGATTGGAGCTTTCTTCCTGGATTGGGCTTGAAAGTTTTAAAGCCAAAGATTGTCACTTCCATTGTGTTTACTGGTGAAATTTCCTTTGTATTCTCTGGTGTTTCAGGTAGTTAAGACCATAAATTCTAGTAATTGATTCGGTAAATACATTGCACTGATGGTTAATATTTGAGTCCTTCATATTTTTTTTCATTTTTGTCTTTTAGTTTGTAGTATGTTTATGAAGTTTTCTTTTTGATATGTAAAAAATGGTTAATTTTGTTTCTCCTTTGCTGACTTCTTTACGGTACTCACATAAGGTGTTAGTCCTGGTTTCTTTTATAGTGAATGGTCTGTCACTCCTGATTGGGTTGAAGCTCTATGCTGAGGTAACCTGTACTAGTTGGGAACACTTAAGGGATCCTAAGGAAAAGGCAGAGAAGGTAATTTTTCAGTATCCATCTAGCTTCTCCTTTTATGTAAGATTAATTAATTAGGCAAATGCAACCAAAAACCAAATAAAAAACCCAGTTATTTTCTCAAGAAACACTTTTGAAAGAGGCCATTCATTACCTTTCCCCGGCTAGAAAAGACGCACTGATCCTGTGGATCTGACATTAATCTCTAGTTACCCTTTATGCTTCTTCTGGTTACATTTATTTGTTTACTTCCTTACAAAAGTGAGACAATAACTTTCAAGAGATGGTTCTTCCCTTTCATCATGTGGGTACTAGGAATCGAACTCAGGTCCCTTGGGCTTCGCAGCAAGCAACTTTGCCCGAAGAGTGACGGCTTAGGACTGTTCATGCTTACCCAGAGCTGCTCATTTACTTTTAAGACTCGTTTTTTTGTTGTTGTTGTTGTTGTTGTTTTTAATATTAGCCTTGTCCTCTGTCTATGTTGACCCCTCCCGTGCTTTCAGTTTGGTTTCCTCTCCCTAAATGTTTCTGTTAAGAGCCCTTTGAGTATCAAACTCGGGCGCTGCTCTCAGAATCAGTTATAAATCCTGCTATGAGACTTGATGTTATTGATCAACTTCCTTGATATGTCTTCTTAACTCCATCTTCCTGCTTTGTTTGGGAACATACACCTTTCCCAAGGATCAGCTTTACCCCCTTTTCTTATAATGCTGGAGATAAAGCTCCTTTCTCGCAAACCTCCTCTTGTTTCTCAGCCAGGCATTTCCCAAAGCATTACCTCACACCAAGCTGACATCTACTTGATGTCTAGACGTCTGCATCTCAAAAGTCCACAGATCCAAATGTTTCTCACCACACACTTCCCAGTCTTTCCCTCTGAGAACCAGGCTCTGGTCTTGGTTTGGCTTACATCTTCCCTAAGGGTTCATATGCCGGAGGCTTGCTATTTAGGTTTGAGATTTGGGACATAGTGTGGACCTGTGAGAGGTACCCGGAAGAGGTGAGGATCTTGGTAGGGGGAGGGATCTTGGGTGCACTCCGACATTCCTTCAGAAGAGAATGAAACATTTCTACTGGGATTCTGATGAGATTTTAGAAGTAGTTTATTTTAAAAGTTTGAAGCTGGCCCCACCAAGACTGACTTCCTCTGTGGCATGGTGAATTCTTTCTTTCACAAGCCACCTCCTCATTGTCATTTGCCATGAGGCAACCATGTGCAGAAGGACCCCGTACTTCCCCAACAGCCTGCAGCATGCTCTTAAGTCATGAGCCAGTCAGCATTTCTTACAAAAGGAAAACATCACCATGCCATTAGTCACTTTAAGTATTCCACTTCAAGTTGCTAAAAATATACTAAAGCAGTTCTTAATCTATGGACGTATCACCATAGGGTATTTGCATGTATAACTGCTCTGGACTATTTGGTGTCTATACCCTCCTCTGAACTCTCAATTATTTTTGTCATTAATCTTTAATTTAACTTGAAACTAACAGTGAGTTTTTTCTCTAAGCCTACTTCTATCCATTTTTGAAAAACTGGTTTTTGTTCCACAACCCTCAATCACTTTTAGTAAGAATTCTCAAATATTTTTAACATTTCAATCATTTAGCCAAATATGCTTGCCTAGTCAACTCTCTTTGTATTCTACATCTATTTTTTTATTTCTAACATATATTTGATTATTTATTTTTATTTATTGTTGTACGTGGTGTGACATAGTTTACATATGATGAGAAGAAGACAACTTGAATGAGTCAGTTCTCTCTTTTCACCATGTGGATTTTGGGCATGGAAATCAGGTCCTCCGGCTTGGAGGCAAGTGCCATTTCCTATTGAGTCATCTCCTCCTCCCTTATTCTATATCTTTTAAGACATTGTTTCACCTAGCCTTTCATCCCGTACTGCAGTCTCAACACCCAGAAAATGAAGACTTTATGCTATTTATCTGTGTCTCCTAGAATGTTTCATAATGCTGGCGTGGGGTGTTGGGGAGGGAATGCACTAGCTTTGGTGAACATTTCACCATCCCTGGCACTGTCACATCCCTGCATACAGGCTTTCAGTCTATGTGTTCCCTGGAATCACTGGGGAGATTCTGAGAAATACTCAGCCTCCGCCTACAGAGATTCCAATTTAATTGCCTCGGGTGGGATTCAGTAAATAGTATTTTTAAACGTTCCCCAGACAATCTGAAGTACACCCAAAGTTAACTTTTGAGCTAGAGTAAAGTGTAGGCTGTGGAAACTTGAATTTTGAATTTAGTTTAAGATTAATTTTCATGTACTATATTTACCTTAACAATCAAATCCACCCAAACGAATCATTTAGCCATGTTCCGTGCATGAGATTTGGATACTTAATAGATCTACCGCTAATGGGAAATTTATGCAGAAAAAAGTACTAATTTTAACACAAAATTTAGCGCTTTGAATCTATACATAATTAGATTGAATATTTAAATGAATATGCCATAGGATCAGAAAGAAAATATTCAAGGCACAGACATGTAGGCCTTTTCTTATCTATTTATTTAAACTGCATTCCATCACATTTGATTGTTTATAATTGCAGTTTTCATGAGGACTGAGATTAGTCCAAGTCATGCGATTTTAAATTTTAGAGGTTATTGATCTTCCATACATCTTGTGTGATCATTCACTGTATTGATCAGTGTTAGAGTCATAAACCCTGGGAGGGTCTTCAAGCTCCATGAAGGCTTTGTGTCCTCCAGGCTTTAAAGGCCCCAAATTGCCTTTACCAGGAAGACTCCCCTAAGTTCACAGTTTCTTTTAATTTGCCATTGTTTTTATAGGCAGATACAACACATAATTAGAAAATGTTGTAGAGCTCAGTTCTAACCAAACAACAAATATGTAGTTTAATCTGTCCTTTAGAAAACAATTGACTTTTTGAAAACACCACTGCAGATTCAGCTATTAGCTAGTTATGAAACCTTAGTCATTTTTAAAATGTATATGTTTGTGTGTTGGTAAGTTCTTCCTTTGTCATTCCTTCTCGTCCTGTATGCAGAGTGTCAAAAATTCATTTGTCCCTCTTGGTCACCCAGAGAGACATGCAGGTGAAAGAAGAAAGAATCCTCATTTTGTTTTAAGTTGAATATAGAAAGCTGAGGCTGGGGCTGTAGCCCAGGTGGTAGAATGTGCGTGTGTGGGCCTCACTTCACAATGCCAGGTTGAGTGGTGCACATCTGTAATCCCAGCCCTAAGTGTGTGGAGACAGAAGGATCAAGAAAGAGTTCAACCTCAGTTCCATAGTGAGTTCAAGGCCATCCTGGGATAGGTGAGAGACTGCCTTAAAAATAATAACAATAATGACAACAAAACCAAACTAGAAAACCTGGAACCTGTGCAGAATGGAGAGTGTTCAACATTTAGGAAAACATTTGAGGGAAATCTCTTCATCTCTACTCTAGTCCAGGATTTCTGAGAAAGTGACACAGACAGGGAATCTTCCTGGGAACCATGCACAGACAGAGTATGTGGAGCCAACAAATGCTATACAAATGCCGAGGAGGAGAAGCAGTGGATTACAATCTTGCATAATCTGTCTTGCATTTGCTTAGGAAACTACTCCAAGATTTACCTCCTAACATCTAAGCAGAGTCTCTCTGCTTCCATTGCTTATGAGGAACCCTAATCTTGGATGACCTATCAGGCTTCACATTTCATATCTTGGCTAACATGGTCTTGTTTTAGCATAATTTAATGGCTTCGAGGAACATGGTAATGTAGCACAAATAACAAAAACCCAGAGAGAGATATGGGGGTTCAAGCTGAAGATTAGAAAAGCAAAACAGCCAAGCCACTATAGAACTCTTACTTCTACCAAGGCTGGGCTACTACAGACTGAGCCCTGAGCCTCTGTCTCCTCTTGTTTTATATTCCCCATTAGTGCTGGGATTAAAGGCCTGTAATTCCCTAGTACTGGGATTAAAGGCATGAGCCATCACTGCCTGAATCTGTTTCTGTGTTGATCTTCTATAGCCCAGGGTGGCCCTGCAGTCACAGATCTATCTGCCTCTGTCTCACAAATCCTGGGATTAAAGGTGTGTGACTCCACTGCTTGCCTCTAGTGGCTTAGTTTTACCCTCTAACTAAGCTCTCTTTATTAAAACATAAATAAAATCTCACTATATGGTAAAAAGCTGCTGCCTCCTGTCTTGGACAAGATGTAAAGATTTAGCCATAACTCTATGTCTCGAAAATTCTTCACTTTACTCCTTGGAAATGTTCACACTTGATAGTAAATCTCCCCTGCCACTTAAAAGATCATAGATTCTCCTATTTTTTTTACTGTTCATTTCCCATTGTGTGTTTATAGCTTGCATTTATGTGCATGCATGCTTGCATGTATTGAAGCATATTCGTGTGTGTGCTGGTATCCATCATGCAGGTGAGCCTGCATGTGTAAGACAGAGGCTGATTTCCATAATCATTCTTGATCTCTGCTTTTCCACCTAATCCATCAAGACAAGGTCACTCAGCCAATATCCAAACTTGCTGATACAGCTAGTCTTTCTAGTCAGCCTGCTTTGGGAAATTACAGTTCTTGCTCATTCTCAGCATTTGTAAGGATTCTGGAGATATGAACTCAGCTCCTCACACTTGTGCACAAGCAGCTAGTTCTTTAACCACAGAAGTATCTACATGCCCTGTTTTGTCTCCCTACATTTACCCATAAACCTTTTCCTCCATGGTTATTTAAAATAAAGATTTTGAGTGTTACTATACATCAAATATAGTTTTGAGATCAGTGCCGATGATGTCCTCGTTATGCATATGAGGAGTTCAGTGGCACAGGTTATTAACAAAACCAAAGTCACACAGAATTTCAATGGAAAAAGATGAAGTCTAATCTCCTTATTGGGTCGTCACTAAATACGGATTTACAACTGTACTGTATAAGCCTGAATCCTACCTTCTTTGGGAATCACATGGCATGGAGTAACCCTTGTAAAGATCTGTGCATCAGTTACTAAGTTTACAAAATAGGAGCAATTACAGTTGCTTCACTTACTGATGCATTAGGCTTGTTGACATACAGATGACAATGTTAAGCAGTCAGAAGAGTTTTAGTTAAAGAAGTTACTACTACTGTATGTATATCACCTCCATCTACTTCTTGGCTCCCAGTGCTTATGTTCCATGTCTTTTTACCCAAATCTGCTTGATGCCTAAATGTTCCACAAACATCTTAATTCAGCAATGTCTTCCAAGTCTATTATTCTATACTTGTGTGCTGAATACCCCACAAAGTTTTCTTCTGGAATTAGATTCCACCAACAATGAGTTTCTCCCTGTTTCATAGCTTTATATTTTACTTCCACTTCCTGTCTCTTGTACCAACTCAAGCAGACAATTCAGTTGCAGATATGATGAAATAGTGATTTTCATCCACACTTATTAAGGAGTGCTAAAGTAGCCCTATTATGTGCTAAAGTATCCCTATTATGTGCTAAAGAATCCTTATTATTGCTAAAGTAGCCTTATTATGTGCTAAAGTAGCCCTATTATGTGCTAAAGTAGCCATGTATGTGCCAAACAAGACATTGATGAATCTCTACTCTCAATGACCTCCCAGTGCAATTCAGAAGACAAATACATTAACAGGAAGTTCAAACACTGAAAAGAGCATTGTTAGAAATGTATTTTGTATACTACTTTAATGAAAACAGGATACGGATTATGAACAATATGGCAAAGCAGAGAATTGCAAAGCTCAGTCTGTTTGATCTGGGACTAGAGGTATTGGGATAACCAGCAGGTGTTGAGGGAGAGTGTTTCACAACTAAACAATTTAATCAGTCACAGGATAAATATAGATAACAATGTATTTCAAAATAAAGTAGTAGAAGGAGACGCGGTGTGTTTTTGAAGCACAGATGAGCTATTGGTAGTTGAAGGATGTCAAAATCAGGGAGTAAGTCAGGGAATCAATTCAGCATTTCTACAACTTTCTCTACTTAATTTGAATTTAGTTATCATGGAAGAAGCCCTCGTCAAGGTTCTCTGCAGTCACCACCTTCAGTCTGAAGTTGATCTCAATTGGGTTTGATCCTCAGTGACCACATAATCCAGCTTGCCTCCTGCTGCTCTGGCTGCTGCTCTGTGAAATCAAACGTAACATATCCTTGTATACCTCAACTGTTAGCATACTCATGCTCCTCTCAACCTTTTACCAGGTAGGGTGGGCAGTGTTTACCTTAAAACAATCTATCGTCAAGTATCAATCTAAGGATTTATCAAACATGCTATCGAGTTAGTATGAAGCTGTATTTGGTGACTTCAAAAACGGAACGCTAGAGTTAAGAATGAAATTAACATTTAATTAAATAAGGCATGCATTGATACTAATAGTGTAATGATTATAAAATAACTCCAAAGCGTTATGAAAGCAGTCAAATTATACTTGGTTGAGATTTTTCTTTGCCTTCAATGGGTTTATAAAACCCCATTATTAGTAGTAACAATGAATTACCTACCTATAATATATAATAACATACATAAAAAAATTCAATAAGCTATAGACACTCCTGATAACCATTTGGTCTTTAAATTTTCTTCATTGATTATATAGAAATACCCCTAGGTTTTCTATGGGCAGACAATTAAGCAATTAGACTTACAAGACTTACCAACTACAAAATTCTGTGGTTTCTCTGTGTCTTTACAAAGGTAGCTTTGTTAAACAAAACAAAATATCACAGTCTAGGTGACCCAAGCAACAGAATTAACATTTCCCAAATGCTAGAGGTTATATATTCAAAGTCTGAGTGTTAGCATGGTTGGGTTCTGGTGAGGGCTGACTTGTGAGACTGTCAATGCCTCTTTTCTGGGAGAGCCAGAGCAAGAAGAGGAAGAGGGTCTAGGAAGAAGGTGACGACCTTGTCCCATGGTTACATTGTTGAATATCTTGATTGTCACCATAGAAATTTCTCATGATGGATGGAGATAGAGCCAGAGAGCCACATTCACATCAGAGCAAGGGATTGAGCTACCAAGGTCCAGTGGAAGAGCAGAAGGAGGGAGAAGATGAGCAAGGACGTCAGGACCGTGGTGAGGGACTGGCCTATCAACAGAGACAGTGTGCTTGATCTATTGGGAGCTCATCAAATCCAGCTGGACCAGGACTGAATGAGCATATGACCAAACCGGACTCTCTGAATGTGGCTGCCAATGGGGACTGACTGAGAAGCCAATGATAATGGCACCGGGACCTCTCTCTTCTGCATGTATTGGCTTTTTGGGAACTTATTCTATATGGATGCACATCTTCCTAGACTGAGATGGAGGGGGGAGGGCCTTGGGCTCCCCACAGGGCAGGATATCCTGCCCCATCTTAATGAAGCAGGAGGAGGGCGGTGGGGTAGTGGGGGAGCAGAAGAGCCTGGGACAAGGGGAGTAAATGTAAATTTTTCTTTTAACAATAAAAAAAGAAAAAAAAATTAGTGGGAGGTACAGAGAGGAAGCACATATATTTCTCCTTTTAAACATGGGGGCACTTCCCGCCTTCCTGATCTCATCTAAAACTAAAATACCCTTAAAAGGCCTATATCTGAATATATCACATTGTAAGGAACAAATGGAACAGTTCTTCCATGGCACTCTCTGCAAACCCCGTCCCAGTACATACTCTGCACTATCCTGTTACCTCGGTGGGGTTGAATGACATCTGTGCCACCCTGCAGGCTTCAGGGAGGTCTAGTTCCAACAACCAGTGGAGGTGATGCAGACACTGAGTGTGACTCTTAAGATCTCTGAATGCAACAGCAGCTGGAAGCACTTTTCCCTAAAGCATCATGGATGCCCACAGCCGAGCAGTTCTGTCATCTCAAATCCAAGGCATCTGACAGCATTCATTCATTTTGTCCTATTTTATTCCCTTGAGCTTAGAGAGTCAGATATCTCTTCACATAAGCCATAAAGTTTTACCAAATACCTCCACCACAAAATATTTTCACCAAAAATGTATCCATTTACCTTTTTTTCATTTATTGCACCTTTCCTTTCTCCCTTTATTTTTTCCACCCTCCCTCTATTCCCCTCCCTCCCTCTTTTCCTATCCCTCTATCCCTTTCTTTCTTTCCTTCTTTCTTTCTTCCTTCCTTCCTTTCTTTCTTTCCTTTAGTCCTTCCCCTCTCCCTTCCTCCCTCTCTCTCTCTCCCTATTTTCCTATATTTTTCTTCTTCTTCCTATTCTTCTTCATTTCTATTTTCATCCTCTCGGTAGTAACATTAGTTACCGAATCTTCATACTGTTCCTTTTTCCTTCACAAAGCGTCTTTCAGCTCACCTGCATCCTCTCACACTATCCAATAATCAGGTGGAAGGAACCACACTGATTCTTTAACACATTGCTTACAGACACCACAGTAAAGTATCCAGTTGCATCCTCCCAAGGTCTCCCAATGACAAAACACCAGAACACGGATCTGCCAAACTCTTTACCACTCAGCAATAACGTCCCTTATTCTAAAAATGTGTCGATTCCACCCGAAACCTCACTAGAATCACATATAACATTTCTGGTGGACATGTCAAAATTCTTCCAGTCTCCTATGCATCATCAAATTCCAAATCTTCTTCATTTTAAGGTATGTGTCACAAAATCATCCCGTCCCTTATCAATATCTTTTCCTGTTTGTATCAGTCCAGGATGAAAAGTGTCAAATATCTGTGGATTAAATAAATACGTTTATTTCCTGTAGGTTCTATAGGAAAAGGGCCCAAAATTAAGGTTCAAGCATGGTGGGTGTCAATCAGAGACCTTTTCTTTTCCTCATAAGACTGCTTTCCTCACTACATGTGGGCATTTCCTTAAAGGAACATGACTGAAAAGAATGTGGAGGTTCTTCAGGTGTCTCTTATTTAAGGTCACCAATCTCATCATGATGGCCCCGCCTTCGTAAGCACAACTAGATCTAATGAGCTCATAAAAAATCTCTTCTCCAAACATCATCACATTGGCCATTCATTCTTTGATACATGATTGGGAACGGCACAATCCAGTGCATCAAGTATGTGTATTTTCAAGACACTTTCTGTTCATGAACAGACAAATTTTCACTATAAAATTATTTTTTGAAAAAATCCATTATACTACCTCCTGAGAAAGATTGTAATAAATATATTTAACTTTTATCTGTAAAATTTGCTTTCTGAATATTCCTTAGGGTTGTGTGGTGAACACCCTGTACATGTACTCTGTAGAGTCAACGTATTCTATCTTGCTTTCAGTTCAGCATTTTTTTTTGCATATGAGAAAGATAACTGCTTAAATACCCTAAATCTAAAGTTAGATAAATGAGTGAAACATCTCTTCAAAATTATTAGAGAAAATGCCATCCTAATGAGGACACTCATTATATAATGTTTATACATTATATAATGTTTCACCTAACCAAATTCAGTATTTCATATGAAACGGAAAGTTAGCTCTAAACAGTGACAAATGCTTAGTTTGACTGTGTAAGAAAACACATTTTTAAAGAATTGAGAGTTTTTCAAATTCAAAATTTATAATTAAAACTTATATAGATAGGACTTAAATAAATCTGTATGTTCAAAATCCTAATTTCAATAAAGGCTATGCTTAAGACAACCAAAGTAAATAAGTACGTATCTTTAAAAATAGAAATTAGGGGCCAGAGAAATGAGGGGCTCACTTGTTAAGAGCACTGGTTTCCTTCCAAACGACCCAGCTTTGACTCCAAATACCCACATGCAATTTACGACTGTCTGTTACAGGTGACCTAGAGCCGCCTTCTGGCTTCTTTCGGCATCTGGCATGCACATC
>JAQHUG010000019.1:4167005-4180059 GCA_028555095.1 Dicrostonyx torquatus | reverse complement strand
CATCTGGGAGAATCCAGAGCAAACATGCCCACACTGAGCCAGACCATGTGAGGAGAGGAGGAGGGAAGAAGAAGAGAAGAGCAGCCAACACAAACAAGTGGTCTCTACCAGGAGACTAGCCAGGAGATTGGTGTAGCTAAAATGGTTGAGTTATGTAGGTGCCAGAGGAGCTGGAGAGAGGGAAACCCAGGCCAATATCTGGATTGGTGAGCTCAGGGTAGGGGACATGATATGCCGGCTAGGAGGACCCAATGCTGGGAGAACCTGACTGCCAGGGTCTGTTTTGATATGCTAATAGGTACACCTTGAAACCAAGCATGTTTTTACTGATTTTTAATTAAAATTATTTTAAAGTTTTCATACATTAGTACATCATTTCCAGCACTCCCTCCAAATGCTCCCATGTCACCATCTCCACTAATCCTTCTCAATTTCATGACCTCTTTCCCTTTAGTTATTATACACACACACACACACACACACACTCTCTCTCTCTCTCTCTCTCTCTCACACACACACACACAGACACACACATACACACACACAACACACAACACATACTCACACACACACGCACATTCACAGAGAGAGACAGAGAGAGAGAGGAAGGGAAGGAGGTAGGAAGGGAGGAAGGGAGGGAGGGAGGGTGAGAGGAAAGGAGGGAGAGGAGAGAAACACAACTTACTGAGTACATTTACTGTCACTCATATGTATATGTGTTTAGAGCTGACTGTTTGGGATTGGATAACTTGTCAGGGAATTCCTCCCTTGAGAAGACTGAATCTTGTCACCTAATTGCCCAGCAACAATGAACTGCCTACAGCTCTTCATCCCGTTCTAAGGTGGGGTCTTGAAAGATTTCCTCCATCTATGTTGCATGTCAATTGATGTTGTTTTTCAGATCATGTTTAAAATACTACATTGTTGCGATTTCAAGGGTGTAAGTTCCCTGTCCTACATGGAAAACAATCTTACTAGCCACATCCTGGTCCTCTGACTCTTTCTGCCCTCTCTTACATGATATTTACAAGCCTTAGCTGTTATTCTGTAGTTGGAGCAACTGAAGATAGCCACCCCAGAGTTCGTTGTTTTCTGCGTTTTGATCAGCTGTGGATTCTTATAATGACCTCTATATCTGTTACAAAACAATCTTCTTTGATAAGAGGTGAGAGACATGCTCTTAATGGTGAATTGGAGGATTGGTGTATTTAGGAAGCTTTTAGAGATTTAAGAAAGCACCTGTAATAGGTTCTTCTCTAGAGTCTATGTCCTACCTCTCCAGCAACAGGTAGTTGGCTAGGTTTATAGTAGCAGATATGAATACCCTCCTATTGAGTGGACTTAAACTCAGTTAAATGGTTGTTTGTTACTCCTGAGCTATTTCCCTATTGCACCACTGAGGATCTCTTTAAAAAGTCTTCTTCTAGTCACCTGCTGTCTCCACATATGGGGAGCATCAGGATTTCCTATAATGTCTTTCTGTTTCTTAAGGAGTTTTACTTTAGCATAGACAATCTTAGTTATATTAGGATATTAGATGTATCTAGATTACTGCAGAATATATTTGGATGTGACCTCAATACCTATATTATTATGCAGTCCTGTTAAAGGAAGATTCTTTCATTTTTATTTTTGAACAATTTTATGATCAATGTTTGTGATTTGGGCATCCTGACATAACTTAAGGACTACTTGAGAATATAGGCAAGAATGCACTAATGGGTTCTGAAGAAAAGAAAGAAGGGTGGGGGATCCTTTTCTTAATCAAAGGAAATTGTAGTCATAATATAAGTCTAGGTGAAATGAGAAAATTAACTTCATCTCTTTGGTAATTATCAAAAATACCCCATAATAAATCAAGAGATTTATTTTTATAAGGCACACACACATTCATATAATTCAAAGTTTTATTTACAGAAAAATGACTTGGTTTTGAATTTATTTTTTATTGTCTTTTATAACTTAAAACCATTTTCTTGGAGATGTACACACAGCCTACAATGTTTAACCACCCACTAGTTATGACAACATAGTGTTATCATTTGTGCTAGCAATATTTTTTCTCCTTTTTATATGTGTGTGTATGATATATATTTATGTGTGTTCACGTGTGGTAGCACATGTAATTGCAAGTGCATGTAGAGGTTTTATGTTGAAGTTAGGAAATTCTTCGATATCACTTCCTCCTTATTGATTAAGGTGAGATTTCTCAGTCAAACACAGAGATCACTGATAATGCTGCTACCTAGCTATCTTTTTCTAAGGATCCTGTCTCAGGCTTTTGGAGATGGAATTAAGATGGACTGTCCCATCCACTTGGATCCACTTGGCTTTTACATTGACTCTGGACACTCAATTCCCGGTCCTCTTACTTCCACAGTACTTCCACAGCAAACATTTTAGGTACTTAGCCATCTCCCTAACCCTAGAAGCAATACTTTTTTATTTAAATGTTTTAATTGAGGAGATTCTTAGTTCATATATTTGAATCTCTCATAAACATGAAAGCATTTATGTACCTGCTGATGTTTCAAAATAATCTTACAAAATAGCCCAAAAATCTACAGAGAGGTATAAACAATGCATTTACCTCCATATTGTATTACTCAAAAGTAGTTTTGGTTTTTTTTTCTTCTGGAGGAAGACCAGTATTACTAAGCAGGAAAACAAAAACGGAAAAAAATCTATATGAAGTTTTGAAGTATAGCTGTATACTGCAATATAAATGGGAAGTATTGATCTGTAGCTCACCAATCCAACCTCAAAAGAAATCTCCTGACATACATAATAAACAGGTTGCTTTTGTTCTACCACATATGGTTACTTCTTGTTGTCAACACTGTTAGAAAACATGCTACTATCCATTCTTCAGAAAATTTTTCATCTTTGACAATGAACGTTGTACAATAAGGATATTAATTCTTTTTTAAGAGCTAATGATTTAGTAATTACATCTTCAAAAGCAGATACCGAAATCTGAGGGGTACAAAAAAACAGTACAAAAACAATCCTAACAAGAAAAGCTAGTAAATTTTTCAGAGGGAAATAGGATCTGTTTTGATAACAAGAGTATTTAAATTGCTATTAAATTGATGACATAGAGGAGAAATGAACTGATTTTGATTACATCATTAATGTTAATTCAAGTGCCTCTTGATAGCTTCCCAAATTAGTTTAAGCCGTAAAATAAAATTCTACTTTGACGATCTATTTTTGTAGTTCTCTTCAAGAAAAAAGTTGCATAATCTGTAATTTAGTTATAGTGTTAGATGTTTATTGTGAGAGAGTGTCGGTTTTTGTGTGTGGTATATGCAAATGGGTATATATATGGTATGGGCATATACATGGGTACCGGTACTTGCAGTTACAAAAGCCAAAGTGGACATCTGGTACTCTGCTCTGACTCTTTAAATCTTTCAAACTCCTTGAAGACAGGATCTTTCACTGTACCTGGAAGCTAGCCTGGTGAACAGTGAACTCACTCCAAAGAGCTTCTCTGCGCTCCTCACAGGGCCAGGGTAATGAGAGGTAGAAATAATGACCCACACTTAACTCTTGATCAAGAAAATGTTCTGAGGGACACCGAGCCACACAGAGGCAGGAAGTGCATTTGCTTTTTTATTCTTGCTCACTGTGACTGACTCTCCCCATTGGCTGGGGTCCCACCAACCTCTCAATTGGCTATTCTGAAAAGAATTGGATCACAGGAAACAAAAGAGGAGAGAGGGCTCTTTGTTCCCGGGGGAAATGGTCACAGCTCTAGGCCATAATATTCTGGAAAGCAGCGGGGGTCTTTGTGCAAATAAAGGTTTTACTAGGTATGTGGGGGTATGGGGGATGAAAGTGTTTCCAAGCTGGGGGAGATAAAATATTTGAATTCTTTATTGTAAACACAAGTTTTATAGTATCTGATGGGAAAGATTCATATTTGATATTTCTTACACAGGTACCTGTGACCACTCCTAGCTCTTTACAACATCCTAGGATCTGAATTCAGGTCCTCATTGCTAACTATGCAAGCAAGCGCTCTTTACCTTAGAGCCACCTCTCCAGCCTCCAGATATAGTTGTTTTTTTCTTAATTACAGTGAGTAACATTCCTGGGGTGATTGTTATTCTGACATAAAATTTAGGACAAATTTTAAAATATAATGTTCTGATTGGTTTGCGCAGCATCTCCTTTCTCCTTCAATGAATGATTTTCTTCTCTCTATCTCTTTTAATGAAATAGGAGTCTGCTTTAAAATAATGGCAGGGAATTTTATCATAAATCACAGTTAAACTTTCTGATTCTTTCTTTTGAAAATATTTAAGATCACATGTGGATGTTTGCACACGTGGCATTGTGTATAAATATGAGAATTTGCACATACAGAGGCCAAAGGGGACATCTGGTATCCTGCTGCAACTCTCTCTTTCCCCAGATTTCCCTTAACTGTGGTTTGAACTTACTTTCCCCTCTGCTCTGAGCTCTTCCAAAGGTGATGAGCTCTGCTATCAACTTGTTTCCCTTTGGATAGGCTTTTATCTCTGTTTGACTCCAGAAGCCTCTCTTCATCCTTCATATTCTGCCTTTTCACAACAAAATGACCAGCTAAATATAATCTGTTTTCTTTATTAAACTTTCTAAATATGAGAACATGATTCCAGCTGAATAAATCGTTCCATCGTTAGCTCAACATTTTCCTCTTCTTTCAACACTATTATTTTCACCACTATTCTTGTGAGATGTGTCAGAGATTTTGGATTCATTTTTTGCCATATGTTCAAAACTTCCTTTAATATTTTTCTGATATTTCATCTCCCTCTTTGCTGAACCTTATATACTTCAAGTTTCTATTTCACTTGTTTTCATTACACTTTTATCCAATGCACTCTATATGGTTTCTATTATTGTTTTATTTCAATGACTATATCAACTTATTTGATGATAGGAATTTTCATTTAATGGACCTGTGGTGGTAGTTTAGTTGGTATATTCAATTCTTAGCATTTAGGAGACCAAGAATTCTGTCCCAGTTATTGTATAAACCAAGTATGATGTTTCTTGTCTATAATCTCACCCCTCAAGTGGTGGAAGCAGGAGAATAAGAAGTTTGGTGTTATCCTTAGTTATACAGTGAGTCCAAGTTTAGTATGGGCTACATGAGATACTGTCTCAAGAAAGTTAAGAAATAAAAAGTAATCAGGAAGGAATAATAAGAGAAGGGTTCTACTATTTTCCAGAAATAATGCTATATTATTGAAACACTAATTCCAAAAAGGACATTCCTTTCATCAGATTACAAGACGCATAATAGAAAGAATGTTTTCCTTCTCATGCCCCTACTATCAAGACTCCAGCCTTCACATAGTGTAGTCTCAATAAATGTTTATAGTAATGGGCTAAATATAAATAAAGCAAAGGCTAAACACGCCATACATTGTCATTAATAAATCATCATAACCAATTATCAGCAATTCAAATATAGCTGCTTCTGAAACTGGTGAATAAAACAAAAAGCAAAACAAAAGAAAAACCACTTTGAAAGAGCAACAGAATACAGATCCACAGATCTAAGCATAGAGTTTCTGACTCTGTATATTTAGAGAACTACCTATAAATCTCTGTTTCTAACATGAGATCATATAACAGATGATTTTTGATTTCCCAACTCCCAATACCACCTATTTGGAGAGATAATGAAGCCAGAAATTTCTCCATCGTGGGGCTTGATCTGCAGCAGCTCTGTTGGCGATCAGCTGGAGTACAGAGATTTGCAATAATCGAGTAAAAGCTAGAGAGTTGGTGGAAAGTTGAGAAAGGTCAATACTGGCTCGGTAAATATCCCTGTAAGGCCACATTGCTATTAACAACATAAATAAAAAACACTTGGTCATTTACGCTAATGAAAAGCCGCATTCTATAACATGCCATTTTCATTCTTCACAGATTAATTAAAGCTGTTTGGAGGCAAAAAAGGTTGATACTGGTCTGTTTCTTGTGGATTTATATTTTAAAGCTTTGCACTGAATTTCGTAGCCTGATAGAATGATAATGCAATGCAATTTAGCTTAATATCTATTTTGTGTTAGATGACAGTTTTATTAAGCAGAACCAATAATCATCGTCATTCAGACTCATAATGGCCCATTATAAATGGTCTCATTTTCCCTAATTTTAATTTTACCTCTTAGAGTATGCCTTTCTCGAATTGTTAAAATGGTTACACTTGGTTTCTTTTATAAATATAACTTTAACAATCACTATGGAAACATAAGTCATCTAGTACTTATGTCCAACTTTCTGTGTATTTGATACAAAGCTATTTTCATGTCTTAGTTCCTCTTAATTAAATTTCCACACTAGCACATTTAGGAAGATTGCATTAGCATCCTTTATGTATTGAAAATTTAAGGTTGAAATAACTAAGCTTTCTTCCCAGGATAACTCTTCTGACCTCTGACTGAACATAAGGCAGTAAGCTGAACACTATAGTATTTTTCTTTTTCTTTCTTTCTTTTTTAATTTTTTTTCAGTTTACTGAATGCTGATGCAATGTGGCTGGCTGCTTCACATTTCTGCATTGTGACTTCGCTCCTATGTTGACAGAACCTCCAAACAATCCCAAGTGAACCCTTTCCCCCTTAAGCTGCTTTTGTCCCAGCAAGGAAAAAAGTAACTAATACAGAAAGTTGGCAGCAGAAGTAAGATCATTGTGGAAATTCTGAGCATCTAGTTCTGAGGCCTACAGAGTTTGTTTATGGGAAAAACATAGAACAATTTGAAGATGTGTGTTAGAAAAACCCTAACACACTGTTAGGGGAGCTAAACTGGCTACTCTGGTGGAAGTTTGAAAGACCTAACTGCTAAGAGAAAGGCAGACTCCTTCTTAGGAAGTTAAAACAAAATAACGCAGTTTTATGTATATCGGGGATGTCAATAAATCTGAAAGTCAATAAATATTAATAACAATCAGACTGTGTTCAGCTCTCAATAATTGCAAGAAGCGATGTTGGCTTGGATAAAAGAAATTAAGCTGTGTGAGTTAGATACTTCAGGGCAGAGTTGGTTTTAGAGGGTCCCCAATTTTAAGGCCATTTGAGCAGCATCAATTATTTGTTGAATGCTATATATTGCCAAGCATGCTTTCATGTAGTCTGTGTGAGTCCTCTAACAGAAGAGTTACTATTATTCTAAATTTGCACCAAGGAGTCTAAGTGCAGGGAGATTATCTCCTATCCACACTGGTTACATAGTTGGAGTGGAGGAAAAGCTTAAGCTTTTTTCACATCAGAGTTGTTCTTTTTTTTTTTTTAACAGTCAGTGCATATCTCAAAGGTTCTGGATGGCTGGGAGCAGGGTCATCAGGTCAAAATAGTTTAAAAAAAAACACAGGTTGAAGGTCATCTTGAATACAAACTTTGCCAGCTTTGTATTATTGTCCACGGACCAGCATGCAACAAATGCTTAAAGGCAACCCATCTGCTTTCAGCTTCTGTCATGGGCACTATACGTAGCTCCTGTTGCTTGTGAGTAATAATTCTTTTTCATCTATACATGATTAAATGTAACTTTCCTCTATAAATTTGTGCCTAGAAGAATTGAGGGTTTATTTCCAGGTGTTCAGGGTTTTCCAGGAGGACGTCAGATCTACTCATCGTTGCATGCTTGTTCTATCATCCAAAATTCTAGTATGTAATTTGGTTCTACTTTATACCGGTAGCTCATTTGTTGATTTGTTAAGAAAACAAAAATGATAATAGTCATCAGTCTGTTTTATAGAACTGGCTCCAGTAGACTATATCAAGAACTGGTAAATACTTCGTGTGGGGTAGATCCTAAGTCAGGTTCTTCTCACATTTGGCTAAAAGACTCTGGAGGACCATGCCTCTGTCGTTAAGACACAGCGTGTGACATTCCCCAAAGATGCTGTGTTCTAAAGCAATCTTATTTGTTTGGGTTTCGATATGAAGAGTCTCCATTTGCTCACGGGTTTGAACACATGTTCCGAGATAGTGGTGCGAGAAAGTTGTGGGGTCTTTAGGAGGCTTTTGTGGAGCCTCGCTCAAGGAAACAGGTCAGCGGGGGAGGGGAGTGCTTGAGGTTTCATAGCCAGGCCCCACTTCCTGCTCATTCTTTGCATCATGACTGTACAGACAAGGTGACCGTTTGGGACCTCAAGCCTTCCCCATCATGATGTCCTCTATCGTTTTTGAACTGTAAATCAAAAGAAACCTTTCTTGAGTTAGTCTTTATCGGGTGTTTGTTCACAGCAATAAGAGAAGTAAAGAATACTAATACAGAATTTCTTTTATTTTAGGCGAAAACCAAACCCACTTTGCTGTCAGCCATTGGGTTTAATCATCGAATTCATGTGAATATCGGTTCATTTTCTTACTGTTACAGCAAAATACCTTGCATATTAGATGGGTTGTGGTTTTCTACCAATAACGATTATACATACCAAACATTTTATTTTTAACTATTCATAAATTCATAGTTTCGCTGGTTTCACACATTTTATTTATACACATACCGCAAATAGTTCATTAAGTAGGAACTGAGGATCCTTACTGAAGTTTGTCAAAGTCGGACAGCATATTATCTTAACACTAAGAAAACTGGGCCACTTT
Source organism: Dicrostonyx torquatus (assembly GCA_028555095.1). NCBI lineage: Eukaryota > Metazoa > Chordata > Mammalia > Rodentia > Cricetidae > Dicrostonyx > Dicrostonyx torquatus. Next base: position 4,171,444 of record JAQHUG010000019.1, on the reverse strand, counting down.
GATGTCTCAGCAAATAAAGGTGATAGCTTCAAAGAGTGATGAACCAAATGAGTTCCCAGGGACCCACATCGTGGAGAGAAACGACTCCCACAAGTTATTTTCTGATCTCCACACACATATTTGTGTATATATACATAGGCACTAGAGAGAGAGAGAGAAAGAGAGACAGAGAGTGAGACTAGGTAAATGCAATTTTAAAATCAAAAAACCCTGAAAGCTATCATTCAGTACTTGACGTCCTATGTGAGCTGAGTTTAGTTGGTTAGCGGGTGCTGCTAGTCTGTCTGGTTTGATTATTCAGTTTTCTCTGGGATCTAATTACAATCTGATTGATCTTTTGCCCTCTGGATTTTGGTTTTGTTTTATTTTAGGCTCACCAACTGACTGCAGCTGTAAATTCAGCTTGCCAATGTACACTATTGCTCACAAGAGGGCCAGTGGAGAGAGGGTGGATGGATTTATTCCCATCCCAACAGCAAGGCAGCTTTGGAGATTTGCTGCTGCTGAGCCACAGCAGTGTCTTCATCCAAGGAGGACAGCGCAGCAGGAGCTATCTCAGAGCAAGTCACAGAGATTACGCCGAAACTGTACAGATGATCCGGGGCCATTGTCTTATGAATAGATTAAAAACTCAATTATGTTTTTCACTGTTTAAGTTCTGACATCTACGTTAATTGAGCTACCTGTTTCTTTTGTGCTTGTTCCCCCTTGGATCTGATGCGACTTTTCCTTTCTTTAGTGCACTTTCCCTTGTTAAACAGTACTCTCTGAGGATTGGCGTACTTTGTTATTATTATTTTGAGGGTACTATGTATGAACGTGATTGTCCTTTGGAGAGTATTGGAAGACAATGCATTTGTACACATGGAGGAGTCCTAGGAAAAGGTTAATGCATAATCACCTCACTTCTGGAAGCCACAGCGATAGATTTCTTTTATTCTTACCATCACATATTTTTACTCTAGGTCACCTTTTATTTTCTATTACAAAATTTAAAGCCCATGTTTGCTAAATCTTTTCTGTTTGAAAAGATTACATTATATAATGTGTGTTACCATTAAAATAACTAATTAATTAGCAATCCCTTTATTTGCTCATTTATTAAGAAGGAAAAAACTAAAGCTATATTATTTCCCAGTTTTGTCATTTACTTAACATCCAATAAATCAAATTAAATCTTATGTTTGAAAAATTGAGTAACAAACATAAATTACAAAGTCACTTTGATCTGATACAAAGTAGTAACACAGAGAACAATTCAGTAAGCAATGTAGGCATCTATCATGCATTTAATTATTGAGTCCTTAATTGTGTCAAGGATTTCTTAAGATCCCAGGTGGGAAAGCATAGGCAGTTCCCTCAAAATACAGATTCTAACAAGAATGCTGAAGGCATGGATGTGGAAACAAATGTGACCAACTCAAGGTAGGCAGATCTTGACAGCTGCATCTACAGCCACTCAAAAATTTTTCTCCTAGTAGATAAGTCAACCAGACAGACAGTATATAATATTTCTCTTTCGATTCAGAACTCATTCTGATTACTATTAGGAAAAAATGTTTTTTTTAAACTTTCTGCTGGATTAGCTAATTTTTAAATAACTTTAAGCTTATATAATTATGTGTATATACACATGTATACATAATCTAGAGTTAGGATGATTCACAGGGTAGATGAATGGCAGAACAAAGGGTCATGTGGGATTGACATTTATAGAAAAATTAACATGAAAATGGAGTTTAGTCCTCACTGGGAAGTAACTGCAAATTACAGAATATTTTTGTGGAAGCACAGTGCTGTAAACCTTGCCTTGCTAATGTGATTCACGTTGTCCTTGCATTCCTCTGTTTTCACATTGTTCCTTGAGAAGAATTTGACAATAATATCTCTCCGATGTGTTGCCACTTTCAAAGATTCTTGCTAACAAGATTCTTTCCTGCTAGACATCTCATTAAGTAGGAGGCTTCAACAGGGTAGTATGGAAAGGTGATTTGCATAGACATTTGATTTGTAACGATGAGGTTTTTGTAAATAGTGTTCTGGGTAGTCCTTTGTTTTCTATGGATCTAATTTTGCTGTTAGAAGAGGTAGAAGTTTCCTGTCTGTTGTGACCCATACTGTAACCCATTTTTCCATTTCATAGACAATGGGCTGTAAACACACATACAAAACCACTCCACAACTTAGAAAAAACAATGCAAGAAATGTCATTTCTGAATTCTTTATTCATTATGTTCTGAGGTAAATATTACTGAAACATTGAATGCACTTGTTTTGCTAATGTAATGGCAGTTTTTCATTACAACGTCATGGATTGTCAGATAAATATCATAATATTATTTTCATCACTGAATCATTTTGATTCTCTTGCTAGGGTAGTCCCGAGATCAAGATTAGTATGCTATTCACCTTGAATATGTTTGTACTATTCATACTTTTTAAAGAGTGAATGAGATGAGTTAGGAATGTATGATGCTTGTGGGCTCTATTAATTGTGTTACTACATCTTGCAATTTGAATATATATGTCTAATATAATCATCTGCAGAAGCTGAATGAAAGGAAATGCATGCTGTGTACTTTTTCTGTCTATCCTCATTACCTTTGTGATAGAAAGGTTCCTCATTCTCTCTTGGTTGAGCTCTGAAAACAGCCTTACTAGTGACCTGGTGTAAGTGATGGGTCACCACCTTGTTATGCCTGGCATCATGATCTTGGCAACACTAAGATCTAATTAGGCCACCCCCCTGCTTGTAGCTCCTCAGCACCTGCTACACTGCTGTCAATATATATATCCAGATATTATTTCACCTATTATAGCACTTTCAGGACTTTTTAAAATCTTTTGTATCTATTCCCCATGCTTCAAAAAACTGTCAATTAAATATTATCATGTAAACACTACAGACATGAATAAGTGAAGATGGTCACTAGAATCACTTGTGCAGAGGTGCGGTAAGAGTGTTAGCTCATAGAGTGTCTAGTGGAGTAACCTGGAAGCAGGGGTGGGTACTTTAGAAAGGCATCTCTCACTTAACTATTTACCCAAAAATAATTTGTGAACCTTCAGAAGGAAAGGAGAATGTTTTGTGGACCATTTTTTGTGTGTGTGGCAGTTTTAAGTTATTAGTTTTCAAAATCAGTACTTTTTAATGGAAAAAACTTGACCAAAAAATTTTTTAAAGGATTTTTGGGACCATTTAAAAAAGTTTTATTGGGAAAAAAAAATAATTCGTGAATCATGTTTATTTTTATATGAAGATTTTTAGAGTCAAATTTCAAGGAAGATTAGAAGATATTTATTTTCTTAAACAATCTTTTTCTTGGATTTTCACATATAGGTTGGTTTGGGGAGGTCTCTGAATATAGGAGTCAACCTCAGGCAGCTGTATTTGACATAGGGGGCTGGATTGTGTGACATTGTTTCCTTTCACTGAGTTGAGGAGCTACGATATCCAGAGGTCACTATCTATAGAAGTGTGGAAGCAGATAAATTAAAGGAGGTTTACCTGAGTGAAGATCAGAAAGGCCTGGGAGTAAAAGGATTGGATGTGCTTGTCGCCAGCTAGAGGGAATGAGGGTTAAATTTCAACAGCACGAAAGAAAATTGTGTCTTCTCCAAATTCACAAGTTAGTTTATTCGTATCAGATAATATATTGAATGTCTCTTGCAGAGCCGGCACAACTCCAGGTATTAGGGGCACAGCAGAAGCAACACCGACACATTTTGCCTTTCTTCTCCTGATTTGCCGCAGTTCACTATGCTGGTCTCTTCAGTGGCTGAAGAATTATTTTTATGGCTATGAGGTGCTGGTGCAAAATGAGAATGATTATCCCTAAAGGGCTATCATCATCCTGGCTGAGAGTAAATGTCCAGATATTTCAGTCTGATGGAAAACTGAAAAAGCTCCACATCCTCTGAAGATGTAAAATATGGGTTCAGATTCTAAGGCTTTCTTCTCACCTCATGAAAACTCTGTATGTGCCCAAGCAGGAATCTCTTGTTAGCTCTAGCCACGAGTATTCAGTGGGTAATATTCCATTGTATGAAGTAGAAATGCAATATGTGTACATGTATGTATACATGTATGTAGGTATGTATGCACATATGTATCGTCTTAACTGGGGATTTATTCTGCTCATTTTGATATTCCTAATCTATATTTTAAGTTATGGGAACAGTGGTCGAGTGAAAAAATGTTTTGAATATTAGGTGAACTGACTTTGAAATACACTTATTAGCAATTAAACAATGGGTACGTTAACTAACCTATCCAAGACTCAGTTGTCTCAGGAGCAAAATAGTTATACTGGTTTCTATTTCCTTAATCATGAAGTTAAGTGATACCTAAAACAAGATTATAGCACTTGGGACTTAATATTTCTGCCACAATTACGTGTATATATCTTTCTGTTACTGAACACCAAGAAACAGAGATT
>JAQHUG010000019.1:4132037-4165016 GCA_028555095.1 Dicrostonyx torquatus | reverse complement strand
GCTTGTTTGTCCCGGCTGTCCAGAATTGAAATAATCACACAGAAACCGTATTATTTAAATCACTGCTTGGCCTATTAGCTCTAGCTTCTTATTGGCTAACTCTTACATCTTAATTTAACCCATTTTTATTAATATGTATATATCCATGTGGCAGTAGCTTGCGGGCAAAGTTTTAGCATGTCTGACTCTGGTGGCTCCATGGCATCTCGCTCACTCTGCTCTTCTTTTTCCCAACATTCAGTTTACTCTTCTACACCTACCTAAGTTCTGCTCTATCAACAGGCCCAAAGCAGTTTCTTCATTCATTATGGTAATCAGAGGGAAATCCCACATCATTCTTATGTGGTGCTAGGGACTAAACACTGGACCTAGAGCATGGTAGGTAAGCAGTTACCAATTGAGCAATATCCTCAGACTTGCAAGTAGTACTTAAATGCCACAGTAACTCCGTCCATTTATGGTGGCAAGTGTGGGAAGTCTATGGCCCAGTTCTGAACCCCCCAAATCAGACTGCCATGGGCATTACTGTTACTGGTGCATCCGGAGCCAGTTTGAAAACTTTGGAAAATGCTGTCTTAGGAGATATGAGACCCTGTGTTTAATCTGGTACAAAGAAAATGGAATACTATTCATTTTTAAAGAAAAATGAAACACAAAATTCTCAGAAAAATGAATGTATAATAAAGAGTTCACAATCTCAGAAAAGAAAACGTGCTTTCCTTTTTAAATAATACTGGTTTATAATAAATATATGACACACATGTGCAGATATATATATAGGCACAGTATAACATGTAGAAAGGAGAACAAGAAAAGGGTAAATTATCAGATGAACCCACACGAATGACCTCAGATAAGACTCCTAGCAATAGTGGAGAGGGTGCCTGAACTGGCCTTCCCCTGTAATCAGATTGGTGACTCCCCTAATTGTCACCATAGAGCCTTGCTCCAGTACTGGAAAAAAGTAAATGCAGAGATCCTCGCCAAACACTGGGCTGAGATCTGGGAGTTCAGTTGAAGAGCGGGTGGAGGCATCTGATGAACAACAGAGGTGTGAGAGTAAATATCATGACAGGAAAACTCACAGAGAGAGCTGACCTGAACTCGTGGGACCTCATGGACTTCAGACAAACAGCTAGACATGTTTTGATATGAGACTGAATTAAGTCCTTTGCATCTGGGTGAAAGTTGTGTAGCTTGGTCTTTTGTGGGGACCCTAGCAGCGGGACCAGGACCTGTCCCTGATACATGAGCTGGTTCTTTGTAACCAATTCCCTATGGTGGTACACCTTGTTCAGCCTTGATGTAGTGGGAAGAAACTTGGTCCCACCTCAACTTGATATACTGTGCTTTGTTGATTCCCATGGGAGGCCTTACTCCATCTGAATGGAGACGGTGGAGGAGTGGATGGGGGTATGGAAGGGAGGTGGGAGCAGAGGAGAGAACTGGAAGAGAGGAGGGAGGGGAAACTGCAGTTGATATGTAAGATAAATTTTTAAAAAATGATGAATAAAATAATGTCTTTGGGAAGTTTAGGACTCTGTACATGAATATATGCCAATTAAAAGACATATGGAAAACTCTAAACCAATTAACATGTCTCCTCTGTTCAAAAAAGAAAAAGGAAAAGAAAGAGAAAGAAAAGGAGGAAAGAAAGATGAATGAATAAGAAGGTAATTTTTTTTCTAATCCCAGCATTTAGGATCATTTTTATTATTATTGATTTTTATTGAACTCTACATTTTTTTCTGCTCCACTTCCTGCTCCCAATTTACTGAGGAGATCTTGTCTTTTTCTATTTCCCAAGTAGATTAGATCTATGTATATCTCTCTTAGGGTCCTCATTGTTGTCTAGGTTCTTTGGTATTGTGATTTGTGGACTGGTTTTCTCAATCATGTCACAAGGACATGTGCTCAGCTATGTTCATAGCAGCTTTGTTTGTCATAGCCAAAACCTGGAAACAAACTAAATGCCCCTTGACCAAAGAATGGATAAGAAAAATGTGGTACATTTACACAATGGAGTACCACACAGCAGAAAATAATGACATCTTGAATTTTGCAGTAAAATGGATGGAAACATTTGGAGTGAGGTAACCCAGATCCAGAAAGACAATTATCCCATGTACTCACTCATAAGTGGTTTTTAAGCATAAAGCAAAGAAAACCAAGGGGTTTTTAATTCTAAAAGTACTGTAAGTTAATCTATTCTCTTTTTGATATTTCCTTGAGTACCAACTTTAGCAGAAGATAGTTCCATCTTGTAATCTTTGAATGAAATAGTTTGTTTCCAGTATCTCTGATGATGCTACTGAAGTAAGTAATTGTGCTTCAGGGTATAAGTAAAAGCAACTGATGGTTGACACTGTTCTCAATGACTTAAGTTTCCTCACTGAAAACTAGAGTTCAAGGCAGCTGACTGAATTTCTTTCTTCTTGTTGTTGCCATTATTATCGTTAATAAATATACTATTTATTCATCATCACCATCATCATCATTATTATTAATTCACAATGCTCAGACTTGTTTTAAACTCACTACGAAGCTACTGACAGCCTTGGATTCTTGGTCCTCCTGCCTTTATGTAACAAGTGGTAGGATTACAGAAGTATACAGTTAGCTCAGAAAGTTGAATTTTTGAGAATTTTTATCAAAGTAAAGCAATTATTCCTGACTCAGTGAAAAGAGATCAGTGATATTCCTATGACCTTTGCTATTTAATTTTAAATATGGTTTTGTTTATTATTTTAAAATAAATTATAGGATTTCTTCTAATCTAGATATTTTAGTGAGTCTCAAACACAAAATTGCTACAATAACTTGTTCAGCATGGAGACTAAAGCTTTGATAGTGATTAGAGGGTAAGGAATAGAGGGAGAAAGATACAAAGACAGTGAAGGCAAGAAGAGACAGATTGATTCATCAGACTCCTGTCACATACTCAAAATTTCACAACTCTTCCTGTATAGATGCTGTTACATGCAGTCTTAGTGTCTTCAACAACGATGTAACCCCAATTTCTCTTTTTATACTCTTTTTTATACTTCTGTGCAGAGGGCCAATAAGGTTAAACAGACTTTCAGGGGAACCTCTACAGCCACCATTCGGAGGCATGGTCCCTACCATAAAGTGAAAGCTATTCTAATTGCTCTGGTGCTCTCAAGTTTTAGAACTAGTATAGATCTGTGGACAACTAAAAATGGCAAACTCTGCCTTATTAAAAAATGTTTTTCTCTTCGTATTAGGTTTAGGCCATTGTGTTTCTTTGAAAAGCTTTGTCAAGTCACGAAGTTCAGAAGTTGCATGTCATCTTTGCAAAGATAGCAGCCCACGGCCTGCAGCTGGACCCTGTGTTCTTTCACAAGCTTTGTATACTTTGGGAGGACATTATCTCATTGATCCTTACATAAAAATCCCCTCGGTTTCGAGATAGTCTCGGTGTAACCTGCATTTACACAGGCTGTTCTCGTCTGTTGGAGACTTAGTTCAAGGATCTTAAGAACCCTTTGAGCTTTTGTGACCTTCACATTAGTGTGAAATGGGATCACAATTACAGAAAAATACCCAATCTGTAACGATTTGTCTCAGATTTCTTAATGGAAACTCTTTCCTCAAAATGAGTTATGGGTAACTGTTCACCACCGAATCTTTTCTCAGGAACTCAGTGAAGTCCATTGAAGTTTCGCCTGGGCAGCCACAGCAAGTTGAGAAGAAACTTTTTGTTTCAGTGTGTGTGTTCCTTGACTCTCCCTTATGGCTTGTGTTTCAGAAGAACACACAATGGGAATTTATCATCCTTAGAAGACATGGGAAGCGCATATCTGCACCTTTTTTTTTTTTTGAACTCACAAGATATAAATTATTTACTGATAGCCTCACATACTGAAGATTTTTCTTGATTGTTAGAACATTCACTTATTAGATTGGTCATTGTGTTTACTATTTATAAAGCTCTTAGTGCAAACATCAAATTTTTATGAACATAGTAAATGTCTAGAAGTTACTAAGCACAGGATACTTATACTCACTGTCATTCTATTGTATTCCAAATAGGAAAAACACATGGCAAAGTAGAGCTTAGTTATGTATTGTTTGAGCATTATTCATTTCTCAGACATTTTCAGAATTCATACATAAACGAATTCTGAAGACTAATAGATTTGCTGAAATAGTCATTCTGTTAATGTGAGCACTCTCTGTTTGCCCAGAGAATAGATTTCAAGGTAACACACATGTAAAGAGGAGCTCACTCAGAATAAAACCGTGTGTTCACATTTGTGGCCTGAATAGCTCCAGGTGTTTTCTATCAAGCAATTTTGAAAATTTATGTTAGTCTAAATGACATGATGATTTATAATTCTTTCAGTAATCAATGATTAAAAAATCCTAATCAATCGCATTTTCTAAATAGCCACATAACTTTGCTACCTTTTCCTAGTTGTCATCAGCTAATGGTATTATTACCCACTCAAAGCAGCTGGCAGGTCCCGAGTTTTTCCTATTCCTATCGTAACAATTAGTCTAAATTGACTAACTTTGGCATATGGTGGATTTAGTCTAGATACTCTTTCACAGAGGTGAGATAGTAAACATCATGAAATTTCATTTCAGGAGTGTACCTCCACTTATTTAATTCAGACATTAATAGCCCAATTTTATAAGCAAATGCATGAATCATAGTTGACAATATGTATAACTTCTAGTCTAATCATTAATAGTGTTATCTGTTCAAATTGGCTTCCATTTGTAAAGTTAGAAAAAATGGAATAAAGGTGCATATTTTTAAATACAATCACCATTGTGTGGATCTCCTTCCAAGTCATTTTGGTGTTTCTCAGAAAACTGGTGTTTGGTTTGAATATCATTTTGCAAAGATAATCATAACTGTTACCTCTGAAATTGTTTCTACAATATGAAAAACTATGATTTATGTTGTCTTTACTCACCTAGTAGGGATATTGCTTCAATTATAAACGTAGAGGTATGATTTCATGTGAATCCCTTATTTTAAGGATACTGAATAAAGCTTTCTGTTCTGGTTTATGATTTGGGTAATTTCTTTTCTATATTGCAAGACGGTTGAGTTGTTTTGGAAGTAAAGTCTGAGCACATTCTGTGTAAAATCCCTAACATTTTCACTAAACTCACTGGATGTCTAAGTATACATATATTAGTGAGAAACTGTAGCCCAAACAGGTTGTCTACAGCCTCCTGATATCTGTTGTGAGCTCTACCTCTAGTGTATATTGGCTTATTTCCTTGCACCTGATGGGTGTTATGTATGTAAAAAACACCTAGTGTGACTTGCTGGCTTCTAACTCAGCAACATTTTGTTGGAGTAAGAACCTCCAACCGACAAGAGTTTAGTGGGCTCCACCCTCTCAAATGCAGAGTGTGGCTCAACTGATGAACGCTCAGAAAGACCAACTTAGCAAAATGATCAAGAGCCTTAAAGTATTTGTCTTGTTTGAGGCAACAAATCTTAATTGGAGATATCTACCAAAGGCAGTGCTGGAATATTGGTGAGAGGTCATATTGACAGGTGATATTAAAATATGAAGTAAGCAGCATGATTGGAATTAGGAAATAAATTATAAAATCCCCAAATGAAGATGATAATATTACAAATACTTTAAATCACCATTGTTACTATCAGGTGTGATTTCCAAAGAAATAATAAGAAACAATTTAAAATAATTTTTAAAAGCAGATTGCAAGATTTTGAGGAATCATTAATATATATGTATACACACAAGTATTTGCATGCATTTCTATTTAATTACATTGAAAATGCACAAAAATCTTGGAGATCTAAGTAAGTTTAGTTTATTCATTTACATTTGCTTAGATTTTTACACTGGTTCAGTATCTATAAAATCAAAGGTACAGATGTAAAATCAGTCTCTACTAGGGAAAAAGAGTGTCATTTATTAGGTCGTGTGTTTCTGTCTAATATGACAGAAACACACAACCAGATTGATCCTGCTCCAGAACATTCCATCATTTATTCCATGATGACAAATTCGGTTATATTTGATAATTTGATGATAATTACAACTAATGATTGAGGTGTATGAATGACTTCATGTTCAGCAAAATTTTGAGCATGTCTTTTAAGTGTAACAAAATAAATCTTTAAAATGTGAATACCATAAGAAAATTACCAATCATATGTAAAAGAGCACATTTATAGTTCATCAAATATGTTATAAATTTAATTTTTCCTGTGAAGATATTTTTGACACATCCTTTAAATGCCTCTTTACAAACAGTGCTGTCTTTGGAGAACTTGTGCTTGTATGTTTGGAAACCTATAGCAGTGAATGCTTCCTATAGGATATTTCAAAGCCGAGCCTAGGATTGCTAACGGCTCTTGGCCTTCATACTAACAGGGATTATGCTCCACTCTATCGCTATCAAGCCGGTGATTTCAGAAGTGGAAGGACCATCTTAGAACAGGAATAACTTGGAAGCAGGCATGGCTGCTCATCCTCAGCCAGACAGCAAAGGTATGTGGAAGTAAATGAAATCTATGTGATGGTTTTGCGCATGATTACAGCTAAGGCTTTTATTTCACGAAGTTAAATAGATGCAGGTGTGACAATATTTTAGGACTAAATTGTTTTTAGTTAATGTGTATGAAGCTTGTTCCGTACCAGATACACTCAAGAACAGTGTTCCAAAGACTGCAGTTGGTCCAGAAGAATGCTAAATAAATGAATAACAGAAATGCTCCTAGGGGAAATGGCTCAGTGGTTAAAGCAACTGTCACAAAGCTGGGAGGGGTGGCATTCATCTGCATTCCTAGTGCTCACAGGTGGAAATGGAAGATAGAAGGATCCCAGAAGCTTAGGGATCAGTTAGAGATGTGGTGTAGGGTGGTTCTTCTGTAAATGGGTTGAAATAAGATGTGAGAATTAGCCAATAGAGAATAGAGATAATGGGCCAGGCAGTAATTTAATTAATCCAATTGTTGTGTGGTTATTCCGGGTATAAGCCAGGGCCAAAAGCAGGCCATGCGGCCGTGCGACCAGGGAGCTGGGTGGGACAGAACAAAAGGGCCCACATTCCTCTCAGGTGCTGGGAACACAACCCGCACCTACCTATTACAACAGACATGATATAAGGAGGTTTATGAAATGCTGTGTCAAAAAAGGTGGAAACTGAGATGAAACAGAAAATTATCTTCTGACATCTCTACCTGCAACATGACACCTGTACCACACACATGCATACACACATCATACATGCATACATAAATACACACACATGCACTCACGTTGTTCATATACATCGTACACTGCATTCATGTTTCACACAGAGATAACGATAACCAAGGAAGGTTTCGAGTAAACCTTTCCTCTTCATGTTTGTTCTTAAAATGCTAACTAAGGCAATCAATCACTTTCTCTGCCTCATGCTTTTAGAGCTCATCTTAAAAGTAATAAACAATAAGTATTTATTCTGGAGGAAAGGTTCATCATGTAAGAGTACTTGTTGGTCTTGTCTGAATTCAGTACCAGTAGCCAAGTCAGGTCGCTCACAACCATCAATAACTCTAGTTCCTGAGGATCCAGACACACACGGAGGGAAAACATTTATACATGTAAAATAAATGAAAATAAGCCTTTAAAATCTGTAATAAACAAAATTAGATGTATTTTGCACGACTTTAAAATATTTGCTTATTTATTAATTCTAAAAGCAGATTCCGGGATTATAGTAAAACTGCGTTCTGGTTGCAAGAATGGTAGTGAGAAGAGCTGAGATCATGGTGGATTTGTATGAAGAAAACACATTGCATCTTCTCTGGGGTGGGGTGGCTTTCACAGTATGGGACCACCACATTTTTAGTGGTGTTTAGCCACTGTCACTTATAGCTTCACTTAGTGGTGTCTATGTTAGGAGAAGAGTCACATTCAATAGGACTTAATTAAAAAATAAATTTAACCCCCCCAGCTGTGTATAGACTTGATTGTTTATCAATATACTTAAGCAATCTCAAGATCACCTTCAGAACAAATCATTTCATAAGAAAATGAATCATAATTAATGGGATGAAAATTCACCTTTTTGGGTGGCTGGAATTTTATGTGTGTTTTATATATGTGGTTTTAGGGCTAAGAAATTGAATATTACATATATGTTTCCAAGTAGAGTTTTCACCACTAACCTAAGAACTACAAACCATATCTTTTCATGGGCCGATGTCACGATGTTATGCTCCTCTGCAAAGAACCCTTAGGGTGCTGAACTGCTCAGCACTGCCTGGTTTTATTAAAAACTACACACAGAGAACAATTGAGATACTGATCATTAAAAATCAGAAAGGAAATGAGAAATGGTTTTATTTCTCAGTCAATATGTTACTGCTGATTAAAAAAAAAATATGAGCCTCCTTTGTAGACTGGATGAGAAGAATGACTTCAAAGTGTTCTTTTGGTAGCAAGCTGGCTGTAGAAGCCACAAAAGGTTGCTGCTTCAGAGACGCATTAAAACAGTCATTTTTCAGTGCTATGTAAATTGTTTGGACATTTTGAATTTGCGGATAAGCAGAATCAGCAGATAGCGAGAGTTTTGAATTTGCTAAAAATCAATAGAAGAGCGGTAAAATCCAATTTTCCTAAACCAGGCTGTAACTTGAACTGAGCTAAACCAGTTTTGATGCAACTGATAGATCTTCCTTTCTTCCTTCATTCCTTAGTTCATTTGTTCCTTCCTTCCTTTTCTTTATTTCTTTCTTTCTCTAAAAGAACTTAAAATGGATTTAACATTGTTCCATTTTATTAGTGGCTGGGCAGTATAGCTGTGAATTGCTTGAAGTGATCTGCTTTTTATTTCTTTTATCAGCATTAGAGCATCTGTATTCATATTTCATTCTATTTTTAAAAAGCTTAGGTTATATTACCTCTTGTTATTCATATGTGATATTTGTTTTTCTCATTATGGCCAATTCTCTGAAAATGAGCAATTTCTGTTGAGTAGCAGTTACTGAGTATGTATTCTACACTTGCCAGCTCAGAGTGGAAGTCTTAAATAATGTATGCCCAGTCCCTTTGTAACAAGGCGCTCTTTATGTTTTGTTGTGATTTTTGTCACCCTTATACAAAATGCTCTTTGTTAAAGTGCCACAAATCATATCAAGGATTTTATCAACTCCTCCTAATTCATCTCTATGCCTTGTAATTGGTGGATGGATGCCATTCAAAGCTCCTGGGCATTTGATTCAGACGTTACATTTAAGAGCCAGGAGCCTATTGATGAGTTCGACGTAAGAGTTGGGTTCATAAGACATGATCAGAGTAAACACACTTTGCCCTAAAATTTCCTTCTTGTGTCTTGTGTCTCGAAGTCCCTTGCAGTTCTAACAGTGCTGTTTTCTTGAAACTTCTTTCAAATCTGATGGCAATATGAGAGAGGAAAGGTTGATTTGTGAAGCGCTAATAGCTTTACAAGCACAGAATTGCAGCCTCACTTCTAAGTGTGATTTCTAAAATAGAGCATTTTATCCTCAGAAAATTAAAAAAAAAATCCAAGCAAGTTTTGTTATAATGAACGTGTGTCTCCTCCTGTAAGATGCCCTTCACTCTCCTATCCTCGTTCTTCAGGGCTTTGTGCGTGTGAAATCGCCTGTATCCCCTGGCACACTCGACTTGTTCAGGGATTGATATTTATTTTCCGCATGCCTTTTTATGGCCTACACATTTTGCTATTATGCCGTGTCAGGCCCTTTGTCAGCCGACAGCATGTGTAGCCTTGTATGTGGAAGACATATGTCTGGGAGGCATAATAAGTAACGGCAATACATGAAACACAGATCAGCAACCCCATTGGCTGGAGGAAATGATTTACCAAAGTTCTATGATATTCTCTCCAACTTAAAACACAAGATGTTAATTTTACCTGTTTTCCAAAGAGCTTGCCACTATTATTGACATGCCTCTGGCTTTATGGTCCCAGGATGCATGAATTATTAGTGTAGCTTGACATTTTTAAATCCCTAACTCTATAGCCCAGCACCACATTTCCCGTTAGCTATTATGGGCTTTAAGAGGCCATGCCAGTTGTTGATCAATGATTGCTCAGTAATTCAGAGGTGTCAACTTCTCCTGTGGGTTGAAAAAAGAATCCGTTATGTACTTTGTAAGTCATTATCCAAATAAAAATGTAAAATGTTGCTATGGATCTGAGGCTTAAATAATACACGTTTTGATTTATCTGAAGAGACTACACTTTGCTACTTCAACTTTTTAACAATAAAACAGATTCAAATGAAATTGAGTTACTTTTTAGATTTTAGTGTCTAACAAAGCAGTTGATGAGATATTACTGCAGTGATAGATCATACATTATTGAAGACACCTGAATATTTAATCATCAAAAATTTCACCCAATTATAAAAAATAATAAAAGATATTTGAGTTACAGAAATGCATAACATGCTTATAACATTTGCACTTTCTGTTAACAATGTGTTGATTCTCACTAGACTGAAGTTTTTTTTAATGGCTCTTTGCATGTCAGAGAAATGTTCAGACATTTGAAGTAATGATAGATATTTTAATTTTGTTAAAGAAATGCTAGCCTTTTCCCATATTTGCATTTTTGTATTTTTTTAGTACATCGATGTTAACTGAAATTTTTGAAATATTTAAGTGGGTCTAGTATTGTCAGGTATGTCTACATCTGCAGTTTTTAATTGTTAAAAAAAAATCACAGTTGAAATATCTGGTTTCATTTTTATCCTTTAATGTATATACCAAGCCTGCCCTCTCAGCAGGAAGCATTTTCAATTAGGAAACCTGTAATGAAGCTCAGCACAATTAATGGCCTGCTAGTCTCTGAGACTAGATCTATATTACCAGTTATGTTGCTAAATTGTGGGTTTGGAAACTTGCCTTACACAGATTGACTTACAACTCATCAAAGGATGTATTCCAAAGTCCCAGTGATTAGTTCCAGTGATTAATTTCAAACATGAGCCACGTTTTCTAAACTTCCCCTGTTGTCAAACTCAACGGCTGATTTTAAGCTCTTGTCTCCACTGAACTTGCTGGAGCATTTTAGCCTGTAGGACCATTCCCCATGTCCTAAATATACTCTTCTCATTTGATTTATGCCCCCCTTGCTCTCTTCTCTTCCTTCCTGGTAAATATTCCTTGTTGATGCTCTTCCAGGGTCCCTTCCAATTTTTATACCCTACGTTCTGTAGTGGGTAAAAGGGTGAAATTCTTACATCTCCAACCTAGAAACATGTAAGAAATACTTGCTATTATACAAGCCACAGCGAGAAAATGACAAGAACCAAAAGTGTATAAAACAAGGTTCATGTCCTAGGTACCATCTGCATCTCTGATGTGAAGAAAGCCTATCCACATAATCTATGTTTCTCTTCTCTGTACTGGTCTTTTGTCAGGTTAATCTTATTGATCCAGCAGACTTTGTTCCCAGCACATACTGTCTCCTACCTTCGTGTGTGTGTGTGTGTGTGTGTGTGTGTGTGTACCCACAAGTGTGTATACTTGTGTATATGCAGCTACATGTTCACACGAATGCATAAATGTGTATGCATATGGAGGCCAAAAGACAACCCTAAGTATTGTTCCTTAGAAGTCATCCATCCTGTTCTGTGACACAGAGTTTCTCATCCCTGCTTTCCCAGTACTGAGAGAACACACAGATTAGATGGGATCTACCCTCCTGCCTGTTTGACAAGTACTTTACTGGTGGAGCCAATTCCTAAGCCTCTCTCTCTCTCTGACACCTCCATCTGTAGCTGTATTTCCAAGTTCTTGCTGGACCGCTCTTCGTCTTCTTGGAACTTAAAATTCAGAGTGTCGCACATTAAGCTTTACAACATGGTTCTTTCACTTGGTCCCCAAATCCCTTGCTCACTGTTGAATTCTCAGTCTTAAGTATTGTCACTTGCGTTTTCATTTTCCATTTCCAATTTGTCATTTCTCCATGCTCTATATTTGCTTTAAAAAAATAATCTATTATTAGTTCTTTTCAATTTTCCTCAGAGGCTTTGTGACTCTACAACCACATGCTGCTTCTTCACCTCAGTCACATCCCATCCTCCGCACATATAAATACTGATCTTATATCACACATGCTCTGTATGAAACTTAGGGAACATGATAAAAAATAATGGAAAATGTCACAGAGAAGTTAGCGCAAAGTTGAGTATTCATGGCTCTTGTGAAACATTTATATAGATAGACAACTGCTCTGGAAAAAAAGGCACTTTCTAAACATTAAAAATTTAAATTATATAATCTAAGGAAAAGTACTCATGGTTTTTTTATCTTATTACATTTTTATTTATTTTGTGTTCATGTGTGTATGTATATGGTCATGTGTGTGTCATGGCATGCATGGGGAGTTCAAAGGACAACTTGCAATAGCGTGCACTTTTCTCCCATCACGTGGTTTTCAGGGGTCAAACGCAGCTTGTCAGGCTTGATGTCACTGTTTTTACCTGCCAAGCATTCTTGTCCATCCTCAAACATCTTAGTAATAAATAGAACCCAATTTTCAATGACAAACTTCAATTGTACCACAGCACAACCTCTGAGAGGCTTTAGATTTGGAAAACATTAGATTATGGTAATGGCATGTCTAGTGCCTCTGAGGTTTCTTTTTATCTCGGCAAGCAAACATCGTAAGAGCCAGGACTGAGTTATCCTGTCCTTTGCAGGATTTCGTAAGCAGTCAGCTTTAATCTATATATTTAAATGAAGTTGGGATTTAAAAGAATGTGCAGGATCACAACAGAGGTGGGAAGGGTAAAGCATGATAAATGAGTAAAGCTGTCAAAGAGTAGATGCTAAAGAGCATGTGCTGAGCTAGGTTTGAGTGTGTGTGTGTGTGTGTGTGTGTGTGTGCGCGCGCGCGCGCGTGTGCCCCGGATCTCTCACTGAAGCTGGAGATAGGCTTAAGGTCACCGAGCCCTGGTGTCCTCCTGTCTCTCTCCCAGGAGATGCTGGGATTTATAAGCACACCCAGATTTTTATGTGGATGTTGGGATTAGAACTCTGGTCCTCATGCTTTCAAAGCAAGCAATTTCACCCTTCAGGCCATCTCTCCAGCCTGATCTAAGTTACATGCATGTGTATTGGTGCTCTAACATGAGTTATAAATTAACCATGGATAAATTGGACAGAGACGTGATGATAGCAAAATGGCTATAGGTAAGCTGTATTTGGCCCCCAATGCAATATTGATTGACTGGCGTAACTTTTAAAAATTTAAGCCAGTATTTAAGCATCATAATTTAAAGATATACATATCTTTATGTTTCAAGCTTCTCTTTGTAATTTGAGAGACCTTATGACACTGGACTTGCATTCACCCATAGCAACAATTGTCCAGAAATGTAACCAGCTGTTCCTCTGCACAATGCATGTGTTTCTGGTTCCTCGTTGCTCCCAGAAGACCCACTCCAGGAATTTACTGTACCTTGCTATCTGCTAATGGCAGCTGGAACCTTACAGATAGGCCTGGAAATCTGAGAAGTTTAGAGAGAAATAGTATTTTGATGACGCATCCTCTGTGGCAATGCAAGAGGGTAAAAAGCATCTTTTCTAGAGCAGACATGGAGAACAGACACAGCTAGGTCATCACGAAAGCTGACAAGGCTCCCAGAATAGGATGAAATTAAGTGTTCCCATCTCTGCTCTTTCAGATCTATATCACTTCAACTGAGGGAGAAAAAAATGAAAGACCTAGATTTTAGCTCACCAATCAAGGCAAATGAGTTCCTTGGGTGATAAGAAGACAGACAGGGGCCCTATGGTATGTATGAAGTCAAGTTCAAAAGACAAAAATCTTTGAGGTAAAAATTTATCCACTTTCAATTTTTAATACCCATTACCTATAAGAAGAAAAGGACAGAATTAGAGTGGTGTTTGATTTTCTTCTTCTTTATTCTTTGTCAATTTTCATCAAATTTCTGTAGCGCTTTGCAAGTAAAAAGACATAGTACAAACAGCAAACATCAATGTAGAAGCATTTTCTAATGCTTGTTTGCTGGTATTTTCTATCTGGTGACGATGTTCATGATATTATTAGAGTATTCTAGTGGTCTTTCTAGTTATACATTTTTTACGGTTCTACAGGGAGTTGAGATGTTTTCTATCGAGAAAAAAATTACCTATATTACAGTTTAATTGTTCATGTTAGCTAATAAATAATATTAAGTGTCTGTTCCAAGTGCTTTGTTGAGTATAAGAGCAGAGTGCTTATTAGAGCGTTGGTTTGGTTTCAGAGGACTCTGAGTCCCTTAAATTATCATGGACAAAGCAGCTCCAATTTCTTTGATGTGTCACTCATCTTCCTGTAGCCCTGCTAATATTAGAGCACTCCATCTTTCCTTTTGCTTTTCCAAAGCACTTTTACAGACTGCAAGCTTGCCTTTAGGTATTGCAATTAAGTCAATTTTAGGATATTTAGCTTAATGGAAGTAGGGACAAGGGTTGCTTAAAAAGAAGGACAACTGATTGAGGGCTTTCCCTTTGGTTGCTGCACTCCTCAAGGCTGAGAGGTTTAATAACGCTGCCTTACAGGAGAAACAACTAGGAAGTTACCAGAAATAGGAGAGCTATCTCTCAGATTACTCGTATCGATAGGTTTCCCATTTGAAAATTCACTACTTACTTCCCCCAAAGTTCTGATGTTGGAGAAATGTGAATGCCTTTTTGAAACTACTATTTGAAGTCATTTTTGTTTTTGGTTATCCGGAGAAAGTCGCTTTGATGGGATGGGTCTAGATGCCCACCAAACAAAATGCTCAGTGTCATGGCTTATCTGTAATCAACTTTAAATGACAAATATCTCTCAGAATGGCTTAAAAAACAAATTTTATTTTGTGGAGCATCTTTGTTTTGTGGAAAGAGATCCAAAAGGCAAAGCGGTTGTCTCTAGTGCATGAATTTCTCAGCTTAATCAGTTCAGTAAAAAACACTGTATTTCTCAGTGAACTTGGAAAGTTTCTCAAACCTGAAAATTTTATTGCAGAGGTACTCTCCACTCTAGAATACAAGATCTATAAATGGAATCACAGATCCAATCATCTGATGATCCACATTCTTGTTCACCCTATGATATCATCACATTTGCTCTTTCATTGCTCTTAATGACCTGTGTCTGAGTTATTCTTCTTCCAGAATCAGCTGAAATGGTCTTGTCCCCAGGGAGGTGTCAAACACAGCTGAGTATCTGTCCTCAAAGCTGTTCTTTGTATACATTCCTTAGGATTTTCTATATCGTGTTTATTTCTAAGTCAGCCTTCATCCCTCTGATTTCTAGTTATGGATGCTCAGGCTGTGTATTTGTCACTTATGAGTAACCTCAATAAATATAAAAGTTCTTGGCAGAGTAAACATTCATTATATTTCTGATTACATTTTGGGGAAGGAAATGGGAGGATATGTGTGTCCGGGTGACAAGGCATACACTGTCTTAGAATTAAAAGCAGAGCTGTGACAATCATCAGCATAGGCAAAACATCAGTGCATAGTTAAGAACTAGCATCACATTGGCAAAGGAAGCAGGAAAAATTACATTGAAGAATAAACTTGCACCAAATCTAAGAAATGGTGATTTGCTCAAGGACTTGATTTGGGGCCTCTCAGACAATTGCTTTGACTCACAGATCTAAGGAGATGTGCTCTGTATCCAGAAAAACATAAAAAGACTTAGGGTAACCCACTAATATTTCCATATTTAAAAATTATAAGATGTCTTATTAAACCATGCATAAATTAAAACACTAAAGCACATATGTAATTTGGGTTGGTTTTGAGCAATCAAGAGAGAAGCTGTGGGACCAAGAAGATGGGGTGTTTAGACCAGGGGAAGGGCTTGAAGACTTATGCTGGGAATGATAGCTCATCTTAAAGATGGAAGAAAGGAGCTTAAGAGGAAAGGAAGGAATATGAGACCACAGAAAAGGCAAATTCTAAGAAGCAACACTGAAAAGCAATGTGTGTTGTGAGTAAAATCCTTAAGCCTACCAAGGGCATCATAAAAATAGGGTCTTTCTAGTTAGCAGTTTTTTTTTTCTGGAATGTATATTTTCCAGAAAGTCCAATGTGCATTTTTCATTTCTGTCAGTTTTCTGATCAAATGTCATGTTGTACTTCTCTGCCTCCTTATGCAGCTTTATATGTAAGAAGAATTATCATTCTGTCCTATTACTTATTAGAACCCACACAAAAGGCCTGAGCTAAGTTTGGACTCAAGGTTCCAAAGTAGGCATTAGGAAAATAGACCTGCAAGTGCTGATAGTTAGCGAGCCTATCTGAGATGCACATTTACCTCTGCGACTACTTGAAAGCACAAATAACTCATGGCAGGAAACCTGTCAATCAATCTTGAACTTGCAAAAGGAGCATAGCCCATAATAGTTCCATATCCTGGAACACTGAGCTATCAGTTTCTTACAGCTTATTTTCAGTCTTAAATAAATCAGAACTTTCTATCCCTATTGGGTGAAGAGTTGATATAACACGCTAAAATCTTACACTTAGCTGGGTACAGTATGGATATCTCAAATCAGGAGATGGGGTCAGAATGATTCCTGAAGGACTAGGGACTCAAAGATAACCTGGGATACCTGGTGAGGTACTGCCACAATAATAAACTTAATTCTTAAACCTAAACATGGTGTTACAGCATCTAAATCAAAATCTTACTTTTTCAAGGCACTCTTGGTAAATTTTTAGTAAAATAAATGTGTGGCTATCATCTTAATTTTTTTCTAAGCTGGGCGCCTTATTCCCATAAAACTTTGTATATTTGTAATAATTTCTAAATTATGTAATAAATAAAAATGCTAGTCTCACTGTAAACATTCCAACAGATTCATAATTACTACACATTCGGTGAGTTTCCACTTGAAATTGTCATGATGTACATTTTTTCTCCGTGTAATGTTGCTGCATAACTAATTTTTATGTACGTCTACAAGTTGGGGACTTGGTGAAAACAGGTCTGAAAAGTATTTATGTTATAGTAATACAAAAAGAAGTGTGCTTACTACAAACAAGCTAGTGATTATAATACCTGTGAGTTTATGCTGGGGAGGATGCTGAACCTGATGAGTTGAGAATTTCATACCATGTAAAAGATCCAAATTCATAAAAGAAGCTATTTCTTTTCATGAGGCTTGTTCCTTTACATTAACTAGGAGTACTCCTTTGTATGTATTTTGGTGTTCTGGCCATAAACATTGCTTTCGTCAATTCCTTTTCAGATACTCTGACAGAAGTGCATTTGTAAATGCAAGTCCTTAAAAGTTTATTAGTTCAAACAGGTGTGTGTGTGTATGTGTGTGTGTGAAATCTTTAGAGACAATAATCAGAATAAAAAGGTATAAAGTAAGTAGAAAGTATTAGCAAAATGCATCTCTGATATGGAGTTATTAAAATGACAGATAGATGAATAGATAGAGAGACAGATGGATAGATAGACAGACAGACAGATAAACAGATGACTGGTGAGTAGGAGGAACTACCACATTTGTACAGAAAAAAAAACCTAACAATCCATTTTTAAAATGACATGGCTTTGTACTAGCTGTGTTTTTGTTGTTTGTTTGGTTTTGCTTTTGATAAATGCAAGCAAATGATAATGGGTATATGGGAAAAATAATGTTCAGTGCCATTAAGCATCAGAGAAATGCAAATAAAGTGAAATATCACCTCACTTCAGTTAAGATATCTTTTCTTAAAACAACCAAAACATGGGAAAGGACTTGGAGAAACTGGAACTTTGCACATTTTTAGAAGAATGACAAAGGGTTGTAGCCACATGAAGGACACTCAAGAAACTGAGCAGCAGTGCTAAAACAAATTGGCCATCTCAAGTCTAAATATTTATCTAAAAGAGCTCAAATAGAGATCATGAATAGATGTTACAGCACATCCATGTTCATTCCTTCATTATTCACAATATGGAGATATGACAATTCATCCACAGATGAATAAACAAATGAAATATAATTATTTTTCAATGAAATATAATTTAATCTGTAAAAGAAAACTATAAACTATATGGATGGCATTATGGATTACCTTGAGGACAGAAGGCTGCCATGAGTCAATTTTTCATGATTTCATTTCTAAGTAGCTGAGGATGACCTTGAACATCTGATCCTTCTTCTTACACCTCCCAAGTACTGGAATTCCAGCTTTGAGTCACCTATGCAGGTTTATGGGGTGTTGGGAATTGATCCCAGGAAGAGTTACATTTCTGTGAGATCTATATAATAGTCAATCTCAAAAACACAGGGACCAGACTGGCAGCTGCTAGTGACCAGGGAACCAAAGAAATGAAGACTTGCTAACCCACAACTATATAATTCATTTACCTAAGATTAATAAATTCTAAAGATTTACGTTATGGTACAATACCATACTTTACAGTGCTATTCTATGTGCTAAAAAACTTATTAGGACAATATATATCATGTTTAGTACCAATAGGGAGAGAAAAATTTAAAAGAACACATACAAATGTATGTACAACCATATAAATTTTGTGTTATTAAAAACAGATAAATGCTATTTTCTTTTTGCTTTGAAAAAATAAGTACTTGGTCATTTAACGTAAATGCCAATAGAGGGTAAGTTTGAAAACATGTTTTAAATTAAAATTTTGAGATCATTTTTGAACTTGAATTACTCTTGGCAAATATGCAATTATGGTTATTTCAGAAAACTTCTAAAATGTGAATATATATTTTGTATATTTTCAAAGTATATTTACATAAAACTGGCAGATGTTAGACATGTGTATAAGTGCTCCTATGCCTTACAATTAGTATAAATAGCAAATGTTTAGCATTTATAACCATCTTACCGGGAAGCCAAGTATGATAAAGTCATTTATTTGTTAATCATTTTAGAGAACAGGTACATTGTTTAGTGCACCTGTAGGTTAGGGAAATCGGACTATTTGTTATACACAGAACATATTAGAACATTCTCTTATGACTAATGTTAAAAATATTTCTTCATAAATAAAAGAAAGGAGGAGATGGAGAGACAGGAGGAGGGGAGAGAAGACATAAGCACACACACTCATACACACACACACATATACACAGAAGCTCTAAACACACCTATTATTTCATGTCATTTTCATGCTGGTCACAGATAAATTGTGTAACCAAGGCAATGAATCAAGTTTAATAGTCTGCCCTGACTTTATCCATGAATGACAGCTGAAAATGGGACATAGTCAAAAAGTTGACAGGTAGAGTATGCTAGGCTTCTGATGACTCCACACAAAATTAGTTATGGCACAAAAGTGGTTCCCTGTTTTTGTGACTTGCGTAAGGTGGGTTTCATAAAGGGGCACATTCTTTCACAGTTGCATTGGGTAAGTCGACTACTTCTGTCAGGTGTGTTATGATTTCTATTACAATGTTAACTTCACTGAATCTAATTCAACTCTCATATCACCTTTCATAGCTTTCAGAATGGAAGAAAATAGTTAATATTCAAAGGAGTTATTTCACAATAGAAACTTAAAGCAACCAAATCTTAAGTTTTACACATCAATGACATCAGTATTTTCTTAATTTTTATAACTTCACCTGACTCATGTGTAAATGGGTTCTTTAGATATTTAATAAAAGTTATTTACATAGACCTAGGAGTTACATATTTTTCCTAGTAAGAAAGACTGCGAATGGGTCATTTAGCTAAAGTGACATACCCACACACCAGGAATTTTGGGCACATGATATATTAGTCTTTATCAAAGCCTTAGGAATATCACTGTGACACCAAATTCAAATTCATGCAGAAGAGACTAAATATTAATGCTACCATTACCAAAATGAGAGTCAACTTCAACTTTTTAAAATTGTGTTTCCATTTTTTAAATTACTAGCTGCACAGCATATTACACAATTTTTTTGAAAGATGAAGTATAGCGTGCTGATAAACTTTTAATCAGTCTCATCAATCAAATTACATATTTTAAAAAAAAGTCCAGAGTTCACAATGGTTATGGTCCTCTTGGGGTTTTTGTTCCCCATTAGTCAAGATGCAAAGGAAAACAATGACGTCTAAGTTACAGGGTGGCTGTGAAAACTAACAATCCATTTAGACTAAATTCTGTACTGGAATGTAGAGAATGATGCACACATTGTTAAATAGACGTTTCCTTGGTTTAGAATTAAGTTTGCCGATAAAATTTTAAGATTTTGAAATGTTGCTTTTAAAAAGCAGTCACAGGAAAATTGTGAGAAAAATGTATTTCTGCCTTTTTTTCTTCCCTATAAATTTAAATATGCAGCTTCCACTGTTTGCACAGCATTGCAGCCCCCATCTCTCCATCCCCTGCTGCTGCTGTCTCTGGAAAAGCACCTCCGGAAGCCTTCTATCTGTTTCTTGTAGTGTGCATCTACACCAGTGTAGATGAGATAAGGGCAGAGGTGTGTGTTTAAATATTCTGCAGCAGTCAGCAAGAATCTAAAGCGTTTCATTGGTTCAATTATCACCGGTGTTATCTACATGTATCATTTAGAGCAAGCAAGCCAAGCAACTTCATAGCAAAATATACAGGAGAAGAAAAGTAGATAACAGATAAGGAAAGATCTATCTTTTCCTTAGGTACGTTTTTCCCTCTTGCACGTTAGAATCCTGATGGCTGATTAAGCTTTTCAATATCTGCATGACATGCACAATTAAGGACACTGATGCTGGTATTTCGGAGACCAAAACTATGAATGATCACATCTTTCTAGATTTCCTTGCTTTATTTAAGGCCTTTAGGATTTCTGGTGATAAGTAGCAAATAAATAATTAGTTATATTTTACAGAGAAACACACACATAAAACCCCAGGTGTCTATCAAATTACAATTATATGCTGTAACAGGAATTATGTATACTAGCTTAAATATTACACCCTAAGTAACAGAAAATATGAAGTTTTTAAATATTTTTGTGTTAAGTTGCTTTATTTAACTAATGTTATAAAGCAAACATAATTTCAAATAGTATAGTCATTGGATTTAAAGGAGAAAACAGTAGATAATACTTCAAATTTGGATGATTCATGCTTATATTTTCTTCCACCTAAAAATTGTGGAAATTGGCTCATTATGCTTCATCATATTCTCTAGACTATCTCCCCTAACAGCGTATAGGGCATACTTACAGAGGAAGTAAATTATTACTATTACTATGTACATGCTTCAACATTACAGTGAATTTAGTCAAACCGGTCTGTGATTTCATGTGAACCAACAGAGTAGCTTTGAATCCTCCCTCAGCCTCTTCCTGTTTGTCTCCTCCGAGAGAGGGGTCCCTCATGTCTGCATGTCTCTGTGCACACATGGTTTTGAACAAGTGGTGAAAGTAGCCCCTCTCTAGTGTGTACCCACACTTGTCTGGCTCAGCTGGACTGCCATCTGCTGTGGTCCTTTTCCCGTTCTCTTTTGGATTGCTTTCTCAGTCTGGAAAATGGTAACTCAGTTGCCCAACACTTCTCCAGATGGCTGCTGGAGCCTTTCATGTGGCATCTATCAACAACAGTCAATGGCTTATTGAAAGAAGTTCATTTAAGGTGTTTATAATTACTTGATCATAAATTATGATGTATCAGAAATTGTACTTGGTGGGAAATATCATAATCACAGACTTTAGGAGTGAAATCATTTGGATTAGTTTGAGGAAGGAAATAAAAAAACACACTTATATCTTCCTGAGAAGCAGATGGCTACTCCTAAAGTGTTAGCTATTCAAAATTGTTTCTATTTTTACCCCTGTATATTGACTAAGATGACATTTTAGTGGAACCAGCATCCATACATACAAACTTATCTTTGTTTCTTGAAAGACAACTGTTTAAATCAATATACATAATTAAATTTCTCTGAATAATGAAGCAGTATAACATGGCTGTAATGGTCAATTCATAAGAAAATGGAGTAGTAAAGGCAAAGGCTATAGATCCTTTATGACTATAAAGATCATATACTCTTATGTGACTAAAAAATGCGTAAGGAAAAATGTTTTATTGGCATTTTTGCTTGTCTACCAAAGGATGTCAATAGTTTGATACATGATGTGGCACTAAAAGTTTCATTTCTTAATTTATTGATCATTTGGAGAATTCTGTTTTCTTCTTCTTTCTACCCAACTTCTAGTTCATCTAATATGACTTTAAATTCATCTTGTTTATATTCTCTGTCTTTTCATTCACACACTTATCATTTCACTTCACATTTACTGAGCACATACCATCAGTAGAAATGCGATTGTAGGTGATTCAGAGAAGACCACTGTGTACTCAGAGAGCTTTTAGTGAGAAAGAAAGCTTATGAATCAATAATTACAATACAGTGTGATAGGTACGGTAAGGGAGTCAGCATGAGGAAGTGCAGCACCACAGAAAGACCCTTAGTCAGTCCTGTGTGAGATTCAATGTTGATGACATCTTCATATTACTTACTGAATTGCTTTTCCCACAGAAAAATCTACTTTAACTTTGACGAAAAATTCATGAAACCTGTCCAGTAATGTCATCTGTCATATGAGAACATTTAACTGAATTGAAACAAGAAAATGATTTCAGCTTCTCTCATTAGGTCAATGCTTGAACAAAATATTTGTGAATTATTTCCACTTTCTTTGTACTGTGAAAAATGGCAAATTTGTCCATAATCCATTCATTGTTCAGGTTAATTTTTATTTCCTGTAACTTCTATAATGTTGCCAGAATTTAACTTTAATACTAATTATTATTTTGTTAACTTATTTGTGTGCATTGTTCTGTGCATGTTCATGAATGCATGTGTTTGTGTGTATATGTTACGGTCAGTGGATGGGATTGATGACCTTTTTTGTCCTTCCTTCTTAGCTGATACCTACATTCTATAATTTTTTAATTTTTGTTATTTGTTCTGTTTCTGAAGGTGGGGTCAAGTAGACTAGAAATCTTTGATTAGGGTTGGATTACCTGGTCAACACATTTTAGGGACCCACATAGCTACAGCTGGTATTAAAAAGAGCCACCTCATCCAACCTTTTTACATGGGTTTTGGAGGACAAACTTAGGTCCGATTCATTAGCTTACTAAGAAAGTCTTTATCTACTTCTTTTGCAAAATATTTGTTCTAGAGCTTTTCTGCCTTAAACGTAGACATGGATTCTGTTGTAGTTGTCACAGACAGCATATTTTCATTCCCAATTAAACCCTATACATATATAGATTAGATTAAAATGACATTTAGCTGATATCTATATAGACAGGGAGACATATATGATGATGTGGATAATTATTAAAGTGAAACTGAGGATGGAGCATGGCTGGTTCTACTCACTGGGCAGCATTTTCATAGAGCCTACTATTTAAGTTTAAAGCAAGAACTGTTACCATTTGATAGCAAATGAAATTCCTAGGTTAGTAATGAGAAAAGATAAGTTAATTTTGGGCTGAATTATACTCCATGTTTCAATATATTAAGAACATTTGGAGCAAAGAAAACTTAGAATAGTCATTTAAAAACAGACAAAGACTTGCATTAGCTATACAAAGCCAATTTAATTGATTTTTTTCCTTTTTCTTTTCCATTACTGTTGTGGAACTGTAGAGACATGTGTCATTGTTACCATGGCATTTTATGTCAACTTCACATTCAAAAACAACAAAGCTATGCAGAACGTTGGGAATATGCTGTGATTTATTTTGGCCATGTAAATATCTCAAAGTTAAATAAAGCCCCTTCTAGGATGCATGTGTGCTGAGACAATCTGGTAGGAGACTTTAGCACATGGATCTCAGTGTTAGGATATGTGTTCCTCTAACATGATGGCTTCACATGAAAATACTTTTAAATGTTTTTGGTTAACAATTCCAATATTTTCTGTCTTCAACAAAGAGTGTATATTTGAGAAATTCAGTACAGTCATCATGATAGGAAGACATCAGAGACAGTATTCTGAGAACAACATCATAATCATACATTTGATGTTCTAAAAACCACGTTATTTTCCTCACAGAGTATGACCAACAAAGAGAATCTACGGAGAGATTGCTGTTATCTAGAGATGGCGGTTTCTTAGCAACACAATCACCTCTGAAGAGCATTGTGAGTACTAGAAACTTCCTCTGTCTTCACTTCATAAAGATGCTGCTTGGAAATAACTCTTTTGCTTTTACAATTTACCCTATTTAAAAAAAATTAAATGAGGGGTTGGGGAGATGGCTCTGCAGTTAAGAGCACTGACTGCTCTTCCAGAGGACCCACATTCAAGTCTCAGCCTCCACATGAAACAGCTCACAACTATCTGTAAGTTTTCTAGGGAACCCAACACCCTCACACAGTCAAACCTGGAAGCAAAAAACATCAATGTACATTAAAAAAATGATTAGAAGGTAAAGAAAGAAAATAAAATGAATGATACCTCTTCAGCAAATTTTAAGTAAGAGCAACTTCGCTGAGTACACGGCTACCTACTGAGTATCCATTATTTTATTCTTTGAAGGAGGAGAACTGAAGGAGGAAGCCATGGATGTAGCTGCAAATATTTTGATGCCTTCTCGTTTCTTCTCATCTAGTTTCCATTTAAGCGTCAGTTCCTTTCTTACCTTTGAGAGTGTCAAAGAGACACCGCCATTTCACCTTCATCACATCGTCCTGGGCAAGTTCTGCCTGCTCCTTTGAGATACAATTTATCCGACAAAAATTTCACAATTTGCAAGTGGGCTTTCCCTTTATCGGTTTTTAAGTATGTTTTCACATACCACAGACTTAAAGTAAGAATCACTTTTCAGATTTCTTTTGGTCTGTGCCTTGTATGGTGCTTGGCATGTTGAGAAGCAAACGAAAGACTGAAATCAAATTCAATAACCCTTTCTTTGGCCTGTTACAATTCTTACTAACTCACAAAAGCTTTACGTGACATATTTTCATGAGCGAGAAAAATTATATCCAAAGAATGCTTCCTAGATACTTAAAACTTAGGTGGAGATGATTAGTCATTATTATTTCCTGTGGAACCGTTTGGAACTGCCATAGCTTCTCAGCAGCAGGGCGGAAATGCAAGGCCGTGGCTGCAGTTTTACTTTCTACTTCATCACTGTTTACAGATTTATCAGCTTCAGGAAAGGAGAAATTGGTGAGAAAATCTGCAAAGAGTTGACACACAAAGGAATAGATTGTTCTTTTAAAAAAAAATCATGAAATTGACCTGTGACATAATTGTGTTTGCAGTTCTCAGAAAAACACACTACGTGTTCAGGAGACTGTATAGTGAAATGGGTTTCACATCTCAAAATATGTCTATGTATCTAATGTGTCTGGTGTGTCATAATATTTATTATATAGAAAGCCATATGCTTATCTTTGTAGGACCAACTTCAAAGCTTATTGTGCATTCCTAGAACTGCCCTGGTGAAGCTGATACATTTACAGGAATAATGGGAGAATGCTCACATATTTAAGTCTAGTTTTCTTGATATAGCAGGGGGTGTTTATAATACTGTGTCCAATGCTTTGCCTCTTGAAGGAGGAAACTGTATCTTATGCTCCATCACACATTTTGTAACCTTCGTTATGCACTGCCACCTTGCTTCATGTCATCCACATTTCCATCTACGCAGAATAATGGACTTGTGCTGCTAAATTCAAATTTATTAATATCTGAACCACAATTCACAATAAGTGACGTCCATGTCTTTCTCTGTGCTTCACTGATCTGGTAAGTATGGACCTTTAAGAAAAAAAAAAAAACAAAAAACATGATGTGTGTTCTATGACTGAAGGTATAAAACGGAAGGAGGCCATGCAAACTCTCATCAATGCAGCAGTGATATTTCACCATGGCAGAGGCTTTACAATTCCTTCACCAAATATATATATATATATATATATATATATATATATATATTATATAACCACTTTGAGATTTCAGATTATTTAGAATTGTGGAAGGCTAAAGTAAGATTTACCATTTAACTCTGCAACTACAGATAAAAACAAGAACGGAATGGACTTTGGCTAATTCCCAAACAGACATTCTTAGACTTCATTCATCGTGGCCGTTGTTAAGAAGGCACAAAAGTGTCAGTGTGGTGAAGAACAGTAAGCAGGGCTTTGACAAAGAAGGACCTTACGTTATGTACTGCACTCACTGTGTGAACTTGTGCAGGTGACAGTACCTGTAAGCAGAGGTTTCCTATTTATAAAATGGGATGAGGAATGAATAATGGACCCAAAATCCTTCTAAGGAAAATGAAGTGGTGGCAGATGAAATATCATGCACAGCACATGTGATACGGCAGGCACTCAGTAAATTATAGCTCTCAAGATGCTGATTATTTGCAACTAACATTATTTTATAGTTAATCATTCCCAGAGCATAAATAATCTTGCAGCACTCCAGTGTGAGACAATCACATGGAGGGCAGAGCTCATGTGACTCTGGAAGAATTCTGAATTGCATGGGCAGGCCCTAACTGCAACCAACTTGAAAGCAGCTAGTCCTGTGAGACTGAGAGATGAGCCGTATTTTCAGCTCTATGTGGAGAGGTATTTGCAATCACAGGTATGTTCAGTGTTCCACTGATGTTCTTATGTAGATGGGATTGTTGTTGCGAGTGAAAGTTTAGTTACAGCACAGCAGCAGCAGCCTCGCAATCAGATTTATACAGAAAAGGAGAAGACACATGGAATGAGAAAATCAATTATTTGAATGGTAATGTAAATAGTAGTATTAATAACTAGACATAAAGTTGTGTTTCCAGTCTCTACTTCAGAAGGAAGAAAAACAATTGTCTGTGTGTTTGTTGGGCAATGTTTAAACAGTGCTTTGATATCAAATAAAGACTTCATGCAGCTTAGAAATTAAGTAATTCATAAGATTTTCCTCTAATTGATTGAAGAATGATAACATCGTGAGTAAATGTTTTGCGGAGTGGACAAGAAATACTGTCTTAGCGATCACTTCTGTCATTATAATTATGCTCACGATGAATTCTTGAAATCAAACCACACACACACATTGATCTGTTCAGCTTCAGATAGATTTCTACCTGCAGGGCTTCTGACGGAGAAAAAAACCTGTCATGCTGAAAGGAAACTGAGTGGTCCTTAAAACTCCATGTCTTAGCACTATGTGTATATTTATTTTTTTATAGACTTTTGGCTCTCAGAGATAGAGTCTCACTATGCAGTGGAAACGACCTTTGAATTTGTGACCCTTATCCCTCAAAGGTACTTGGATCACAGGAATGTGTCACCAATCCAGTACACTATAGTGAAGGACTTGAAAAAAAAGAGGGACTACCTCAAAGACCACTTGTGTCACTTACAGCGTGAAACTCTGCATTCAATTCTATCTTCAATTCAAAAATGGCAATTTAGTGTGGTCTTTTCTCACACATGGGCCCACCATCCATCAGGACTGAGGACATGGGGGAGGTGGTAACCACTGTGAGGTCCTCTTGCCAATCAAATCGTTGTCAGAAAGGAATGGAGGATTTGGGACTGAGCTCAGGGTTACAGTCCACCGTGTCAGAAAGTGTTCTTCCTCACCTATCAGGACAGCATAAATTTAGTTTTGATTTTAATAAGACAGCTGAAATTCAGAACCAGAACGGCACTATTTTACAGAAATGAGGAACTGGTTCATTCAAAGTGCCTTCTGTTGAGGCAATAAAATAACATCCCAAATTAGCTCTTTGTTTGTTTTTAAATTAAGAGCACTTCCTGGAAATAATGCTTATCAGCCTAAACATATTTTTCCATCCACATGTTATTTGAAGATGGATAAATATTGTTAATGGGCTTTAAGCCCCTAGGATCTCAATTTTGCAAATATTTAAGGGACATACATTCGAAATTCCCTTTGTTTACTCTGTTTCAGAAACTGAAGTGCCTGGAAAATGACAGGACAATAGGGTCTGAGGGTCTTCAGTCTTCTTAAGATGAACATTGTACTTACATTTTGCACAGTGGAGCTCAGAAAGCCTAGATTTAAACTGAGTGTGGGCATTTTTACATCTTTCAGCCTTCTACAGTTAAATCACGACGAAGTGACCACTTGCAGGAAGGAACGAATGGAGTTAGGGCAAAAGAATTCACGGAAATCGAGACCTTATTAAGTGCTAAGTGTACTTTCATCTACATGTGTTTGGGGGAGAATTTTTAAATTTGCTCTACTGAAGAGCTCACATAGATGCCTAGTTCAAATTAGATGCCTTGGAGAACATTAAATAATCTTAGCAAAAAAAAAAGATTAACAATGTAAGAATCACCATCACCATAAATCACTTATACAGATATGAATGTGTTCAATATTTTCATTTACTAATATATAAATAATTCTATAATCTACAACTAATGGAATTTAAAACTTAATGCACTAAAAAAAATTTCGTCACCATTTGGATCAGCTGCAGAAAGTGATTTATTGTGTATATAGAAAAAGAAAAACAAAGCCTTTTCTTTACATGGATTTTGATACTTAAATTCAATATAATTTTATGTCACAATAAGCACTGAAGAAAATTGAGAATGTTTCATGTGAAAGTCCCTCCTACCCAAAACAGAAAAGGGAAAAGAGGAAGATGGGGAAGTAGCAAAAAAAAAAAAAGCCAGAAGTTAATTTTTAAAACAAACTCTATAGAGAAAATTATAGGGATATCAGTTGCTTTTTGGTTTTTTGTTACAAAATAAAAGCATGACAATTTCTCTGCTGACAAGAAGTAAAATCAAAGGGCCAAAACTAAAATCAGCCATTTCCATGTTCCAAATATGATTTGTAAATTACTTATATCAAGTTTTTGATTGAAAGTAAATGGTGCTTTGCTTGACACAGTAGACCTTGTTTATCCATAAAAAGAAATATGATTTACAATTGAGAATTATCAAAAATATTATCTTACAGTGCCAAATGGATCTAAATGAATTTAACTAAAGTACACAGCCTCCTCGTGAGATGCAAAATTCCACGTTAAAAATAAAGAGTTCAGGAAAAGTAGGAAATATCACATAAAAAGTTATAGATGATAGCTCTATGTTTTATAATTATGTCTACATCAAACCAAGATATTGAGTCACAAAAAAGATCGGATATATTCTAAGTAGCCATTCTCTTCTGACATAGAAAAGATTATCACATGGTGGTGGTTTGACATAGTCCAGCTTTGATTTGTGACTTTAATTCTCATTCATTTGTCTCTGAAGATAATTTGGAGGAGTGGGGTTGCAGCTCAGTTATCTCAGTTGATAGAGTGCTTGCCTAGCAGGCATGAAGCCCTGGGGTCAACTTCCAGCCCTGCACAATCCTGGCTTGTTGATGCATACTAGTAATTCCATCATTTAGGAGGTGGAGGTGAAAGGATCAGAAATGCAAGGCCATCCTTGGCTACATAATGAGTTCCCAAGGCCAGGAGTGGAATATGTAAGACCTGTCTCAAAAGAAAGAATGGGATTGTATTTATTGATTTTTAAGTGTTACAAATACCATGAGTAATAGAAAAAGGTTAGGGTTATTGGAATATTGGTTTAATTAGTAACTAGAAATGTTGTTTGATTAGTTTCCCTGTTTTATTAGCTTTTGTGTAATTATTTACACGTTAGTGTCAGCCTCAGAGCTTCATGAATCATTGAGTTAGCATCAGAGAGTATTGCTTACTATGTAAGAATTTATTTGGATCCAAAAAGCAGATATTATGGCAGTTTGCCATTTGGGGATTCCATTTCAATATATAAAGAAAGTAGTAGCATATTTTGGTCAATAAAAAGGTTATGATAAAAACCATCCTATTTTATATGTATATCTTAATAGGCATGCATAATGAGTGAATGCAGTATGCTTTCACTTTTATTTCCTTTGAATATCTTCAATTATCATCATTACATAGCCAAACAGTTCAAATCTGCACCTTCCAAAAAAAAAAAAAAAGAAGAAGAAGAAGAAGCTATATAGCCCCTCAGAAGTGGCTCAGGGGTTAGAGCACTTTCTGGGGGTCTGTTTAGGTTTCTAGCAGCCACATGGCAGCTCGGAGCCTTTAATAACTCGAGTTGCAGGGGCTCCAAAGCCCTCATCTGACTTATGTGGGCACCATGAGCTCACAAAGTACACATACAAACATGCAAGCAAAACGCTCACTCACAGAATAAAGTAAATAAACCTTTTAAAAATGCAATTTAAGTACTATTTGTGAATTTAGGGAGAATAAGGTAAAGCAATTCAGGAAGATTGCAAACTTTTACCAGCCAATATTTTAAAATTAAAATTATTTTAAGCTTTAGTCTTACATAATATATCCAATTACCATATAATTATATATCTATTTACCATATATGTATTTTATAAGTATATTTGCATATAAAATTATAATTATAAATTTTGTATATAATATGTGTACATAAAATTATAATTGCAACAGCTTTCCACTAGGCATGAAAATCTTGAAAATAATTTCTAATATCATTCATCCTATATTTTTAAATAATAATTTTTGAAAGAGAGATTATTCTTAAATTCTTTATTACATAAACTCACAAAATTGAAAACAAAAGCTATTTCAAACTAATTTTTTTCATGAGCATAAAGCAACATATTAAGAAATTTCAATACTTAAAATTCCCTTTTAGCACTTATTTGTGTTTATAAATATGTTGAAAGACTTTCAAAATAGCATAAGTCAACACTACCTAATGAAATCTTTGATCAAATGTATACAACACTTTGAGAAATAAGTAAAAAGACTTTAAGCTACCATTTTATTACTGATGCTAATAACATATTTAATAACTTCCAGTTTTCAGACAATAATTTACATTAAATATAAACCCAGGATTAAGGGTCACAGGTAGTACAGGACTACCATATTCCAAAAGATGTAGGTAAAAAAACAAATCTGTATACATCTTGAGAGGATCACAACATACTTTGTGATATTAATGAAGTTTGCAATCTGACTTCTCCATTATAGAATTCTTCAAATAACATTCCATGTAAAAATATACATGAAACATCGTTAAGAGAATGGTAGGTAAGTGAGCACTCGGGAACCCCCAATCCAATGTAAAATAAACTGAACTATACACTAAAATTGCACAGAGACAAGAGTAGGTTGATTTTGGCATTTCTGCATCTTAAGCATCTTCTCTGCCTGAACAGAAGCTGTTTACTGCTGAATTTGATTCATTCTTACAGTTAAGACTAATATTATAGTTTAAGGTTAATATTAACATGGCTAATAGTCCCTTTGTTTAAATTAGTGTCTATTTAATTTAAAAGCAGAATTCATCACATGGTAGGCCTCCTCACATGGTATTATTTTCCTTTCTGGTAAATCTGAAGGGCTTAATCGTTAAGTCCCAACTGTCAAAATAATGTGCCCTTTTTTCCTGTCCACAGGAATACCTTAGGTTTCTGACTTGGCTCTTGCCAGTCATGTGACTAAAGCTGAGTGTGTACGAACTGTTCCAGTACTGTGGCTCTTCACTTCATGCTGCTGCTTGAACCGTGCTGTTCACCTCAATTGTGCAAAGGAGCAGGGCTCTAACTTAAAGTATATATTTTTTAAATTAATTAATTATTATTTTTATTTCTTATTGATATTTTGCCATGGGTGTTGCAACCCCTAGAACTGGAGTTACAGACAGTTGTTGGCTGCCACATGAGTGCTGGGAATTGAGCCCAGGTCTTCTGGAAGAACATTCAGTGCTCTTAACCTCTGAACCATCTCTCTAGCTCCTTAAAAAGGAATCTATTTTAAAGGGAAGATATGGTTCACTAGTAATGACAAGTGTAAAAAAAAAATAACATTTGAGAGAATACATTCTTGGAGACTGTATCAACATGTTGAAGTTGAGCATTGTGAATTTATGCAAGTTTTTATTTAGTATTTTATATAAGTCTTTGGGCAGTCCTTTTCTGCTCAGACCATTAGCTTTACATTACTACATAATCAGTAAGGACTTGATTTTTTTTTAAACTAAGAGACATAATCATCAATTCTCAGTGAAAGATTCTGGCCTTCTGCCTTGCATGGGACTCAGCTGGTACTATGACATATGCAGGAAGACTATTCAGGAAAAAAAAAAATAAGGTTTAGATAGAAAAATTCCAGCTACATTTGCCAATCAGTCACTACATTATTTCTAAGGTGGCTTAACTTTCTTATTCCTGTTAAACACCAAAGCCAACACTTAAGAAGTCTAAGGCTTACTTATATTCTTACAATGGATATCAATATTTATGCTATTTTTTTAATTTTAAGTTAAATCTGTAAGTAAGAAACAAGTCAGCGGCTGCAATATTAATTCTTTGTTTCTCTGTGGTGCGGGGATTGAACCCATGACCTCATCCATGCCAAGCAAGGACTCTACTATCTGAACTTTGTTCTTACCTCTCTTTCCCGCCTCATCTAGCTGGGATCTAAGTGGTCTAGGCTTTGCAAAGCTAGCATTTACATGAAAGCTTAAATAATGTGGCCTTAGTCTGAAGAACACATCGTAGGACTTCAGTTCCATAAACTCCAGTAATAATTGATATAATTGATATAATTCCTATAATTGATATAATTGATATATCAGAATTGATATAATTCCTAAACCAACAACATCCCCTTCACCATTATAAGTACATTTTTAGTACATTGTTATTAAGTAGACTTCTAATATACATATAGGGAAATGTACTTTATACTGCTATATTAGATGAGCATTGTGTAAACATTCAAAGAATTCTATCACAGCTATTCTCTTACAGTAAGATTTTAGAATTGTGTTCGGTGAACGAAAAAGTGAGGAAGTTTTTAATCACCCACAGCACAATCCCCCCATCTCTCCTTTTCCCTCTTCCCTCTCTTTCAGAAGCTAAAGCTCTTACTCAATATTATATACTTCATACAAAGTCAGGATGATCATCCTAGCT
Organism: Dicrostonyx torquatus; assembly: GCA_028555095.1. Lineage (NCBI taxonomy): Eukaryota > Metazoa > Chordata > Mammalia > Rodentia > Cricetidae > Dicrostonyx > Dicrostonyx torquatus. The sequence continues at coordinate 4,132,099 of JAQHUG010000019.1, read as the reverse complement.
TCTAGCATGAGATGGAGTGAAACATCAGAGCAAAATAAGGGAAAACTAAGCTGGGCGGTTGT
>JAQHUG010000019.1:4080990-4131922 GCA_028555095.1 Dicrostonyx torquatus | reverse complement strand
GGGACAACTATTGTAATTACCAAAAAATTGAAAATATCAAAAGATAAGTTTACATCTTGGTAAAATTAAACTCAATACATATTATCGTAACTCCAAAGATATTACTTTTTAAAAGTATTCTATGGATAATAATGAGCATTACGTAATTTCAATGTGAATGATCTCCAAAATACAGCAAACAGTATGGTGATTTACTTCCCAAATGGAGGCCTTTTCCTAGTTAGGCAAGTCACAATTTTGTATTATTATCATAGTTAATAGTAAGTTCTTATTATTAATAGTAAGTTTTTATTATATTATCATAGTTATAATAAGAATCTACACAGAGAATAAATTATTTGTATCAGCACTGCATATTTAATTGTTATTTAAAAATAAAATCAATAGAAGCGGTGATTCTTTAATTATTAAGGTTGATATCATAACAAATTTGCTAATAGAAAAGTAAGGCTCTTTACGTAATGAAAAAGTGATGTGCTTTTATCTTTGCCCTGTTTGATGTTGTGTTGGTTTCAGTTCAGAAAGATACCGTGTTTGCTAAAGGGTAGAAGAAAAGACAAATCTGTTTCTAGAAAAGACTTTGTTTTCATTGTATCTGTGACGTGTAAGTGTCTGCTGGTGACCCCAGCAATGGCTTACAACAGTCGCCCCATACAATTTAATATTTGCTATTAGCTGCACATAGTAAGTTCCTTGAAAGGCGGCTGTGGCTTTGCATTCTTTTGAATCCCCCCACAGAGCTTGTAGCAGCTTGGTTCTGAGAAGTCTTACAGGCAATGAATGCTTTAAGGGCATAGCCTGTTCATTATTCCATGGTAACCCTGCAAGTTAAAAGAATGCCAGGTATATATTAGGTACTTAATAAATGTTGGTGGGTTTGAATGCCTGCCTCTTGAGTAGCACACGCAGGACAGTTACTTACTGATGTATTCTGAAGGACATTTTAACTCTTGAATACACAAGTTGCTTTATCTCAGCATGGTAGTGGGTTGCTGAAAAGTGTAAAGGTTGAAGAAGCCAAGTGGGGCTCCATTAAGGCGGATAAACTTCATTAGCATCCCATTGGCTATACTCTAATTATATTGCCTGTGCCTTTACTGTTGCAGTAAAAACCTGCTTCTGCCTGAAAAAGTGTTTTCTTATATGAAAAGATGCAGACAACTTTACACACATTATTTTTCTTTGAGACAGGGTCTCAGTGGGTAGCCTTGGTTTGCTTGACGCTCACTATTTTAAGCAAACTCCCAGAGATCTTCCTGGGTCTGCTCTACTTGTACTGGAATTAAAGGTGAGCACCACTATGTCTGACAGACTGATGTTCTTTCAAATAGGTGCAGCATCTGTTTATTAATATGTTTAATATGCTCAATGAGACTAGAAATGGTATCAGATGGATTTTGTTCTGTTTAGATCTCTAAGGAGGAGTTTTCCAGGCCAGGATATGGACTCCACAGGTTTAATAAGGCCTCTGCCCTGCCGTAAGCTTATTACTCTCATTTCTTCTCACATATCCACTTGGACATTTTTCTTGTTTCTTCATTCTCTTTAATTAAGAATTTTACCTTAAAACACACAGGGGTGATGAACCATATTGATTCAGCGATAGGAACTTCATTAAAAAGGAAGGACAGGTAAGGAATCCTATGACGAAACTGCTCTGGAGCACTTTCCCTTCTCAGTGCTTACTTAAATGTCGAGGGGAGAAGATCCAACAACAAAATGAAAGGCCAGGCAGGGTTTGCAAGAGCTGTGTCCAATCAAACGTCTAAAGTGCAAGTGTTTTTGCTGACCGATTATGGACAACGCCCTACTGACAGTTCACTACCGTAACAGAAATCTCTTAGAGTTTCTTGATTTCAGACACAAAAGGTAAGAAACACAATAAAGAGAATTTTGCTGTTTATATTTAAAAATATTGGCGCAGGAAGCCAACACACCACCTGTAAGACACAAATAAGAGTCTAGTGACTGCGACCACTGGACCTGCTGGCTTTGTCCACCAGGTCATCCAAGTGGTCCTGCTTCGAAGTTCCTAATCGGAAAGACAGAAGGGGACACAGAAGCAGGAGACACTGCCTTTCTGCTCTCTATTCTCTCTCTTTCTCCTGCACAGACTGAACTGCTGTAATGAGACAACATACTGCTGAGTTAATGTAACTTAAGAATTTACAGCAGGTTGTATGCCTGGAGGCACATTATGGGACCACCTGTAGGCATCTAATTCCACTGAAAATAATAAATAATTGGGAGGCATTCCTCAGAGTGTAGAGGAGAGTGGATAAGAATCGCATTGCTCGCTCCCTCCTATGTGAATTCTGCTGGGGAGAAGGATTAGGGAACTGTACTCTTTCCAACAAATATGAGTAATCCTTCTGCCCACAAAGGAGTCTGCTAAATGCTATGCCAGACACCTGGGTGCCAGATCTACCCAGCCATTTGTGTGTGTGCGTGTGTGCGTGTGTTTTTATAATCCACCTGGAGAAATTACCACATAGCAACTGCTTAATATAGCACATTGATCCATTTAGGAACCTTTTTTTTTTTTCTATTTTACAGTAGAGAATAATGCTATTTTGCTTGTCTCTCTCCATCTTATTTATTTCCATAAAGTTTCCTTCACATATATTAATGAAGACAGAGTGACAGTGAGAACATCCTAAATAGGACTCTGAGCATTTGGTGTGTGTGAGTGTGTGTGTGTGTGAGTGTGAGTGTGTGTGTGTGAGTGTGAGTGTGTGTGTGTGTGTGCTTGCTTGCTCTTGTGCATGCACACTTGGATGTGTACAAGTGCCTACGCAAGTGGAGGCGAGTTATCAGTGTTCGGGGTCATTCCTTAGGTACCATTCATCTTGCTGTATGAGGCATCGTCTCTTACCGACCTGGAACTCATCAAGTGGACAAGGCTGATGGGCCAGAAATCTACAGAGTTCTGCCTATTTCTGTCTCCCAAGAACTGCGATGATACGATTTCTCTGCTCCTACCAGCACCTCCAGGATGAAGCAAGCACTTTACTGACTGAGCTATCACCCCAGCCCTCAAGCATTTATTTGTGTGTGTGTGGGGGGGAGGCAGATTCATATATGAAGTTTTGGCACTCCTAACGAACCTTGAGCATTTGTGGATGGAAAGATAAAATTAATTTACACAGTAAATGTATTTTTTACTGTACTTTCCTCAAGGTAGGAGTGGACTTGTGCTGGGACTAGTCAGAGGCTACCTATGATTTGCTGCCAAACAGCTGGTAAAATTTCACATACACACACACATGAATGCACACACAGAGAGCAAGCAAGAGATTACATGTTTCAAAAACTGCTCTAATTGTTCACTTGGGCTAAAAAATGCATATAAACTATTTTTTTCTTAACTGGGGATTTTTTGTTTTTTAAATTTTTCATTTTTGACTTTTAAAAAATTTTTGAAATAAAATAGTATCATCCCTCTTTTCTTTCCCTGCTTCCAAGCCCTCTCCATAATATTGTATATAAGCTCTATGAATGTACTTTTAGTCTTAGAAACAGCCTAAATGCTGTTCACATTATAAGTGTGAACACTCTTCTCCACAATGATCACATGGCATTGAATTAGGAATATGACACATAAATTATCATTTAAGTACTGAAGATTGGATTCTCGGTGGTATTAAAGTCGACATTTCCTTTTTATTTGTACTACATCAAGGGCTAATAAGGTTTGCATAACCTTAGTCTTTGATGGCTTTTAGGCAAGCGAGTACAGGATTGCTGCCAAAACAGATTTTAACCCTTTTAATCAGACTGTTAATAGCCATGGTGCCCACAGCCCAGAGGATACTGCCTGTAAAGCAATATAGCTCTGAATGCAGTTTGACTTGATATCCAATCAAGAGGACGTTCCTAGAGACGCTTGCCATTTTGGTTGCTATGGTGAGTTTCATATTTTGTGGAAATCACTGTTAGATGTCTTAAAATAGACCTTTGCCAAGAAAAACATTGGTCCAGTGGCATATGCTGGCAGAGCATGACAAGGTTGCCCGGATTCTCTTCCTTTGTTTTTCCCTCTCCCCCATGGGGCGACTGCTCTAGGCCCCAGCCCACTAGTCTGGCAGGCTGAGAATCCAGGAACTTGCTGCTAATTACAATGTTGACAATTCCCAACCTGTTTACTGGCGCCAGCAATCAAACTGTATCCTCTCAAGTGAACCAAAAAGCACTCGCTGGCTTTAGCTTCCCGAGGTTCCAAGCTGGCTGTATTAATTACTGTTAACTTAAAACTGTATGCTGCTCCGAGGCACCTTAATTAGCTGGTTTGAGGATTGACGGCTATTCTCTCTGTGTTTTCAAGTATTCTACTTTTGAGCAAATTTATGTGAAACCCTAAAACATCTTTCTCTGCACAGAAATGATTGTTTTAGGTGTGGTTTGTCTCAGTCAACGTGGCTGCTGTATTACCTTAAAACCCAACATCAATAGAGATAGAAAGAAAATACTAATCTTTGATTCATTCTTCCTCCTTCCTTTTTCTCTTTCCATTTATATTTCCTATTTTTTACTTTGATTTGTTCTAAAATCAAGAATTTAATGGGTATAATTATTCGCAGTTATCATTTATACTTAACAAAAGGTAGTGTTTTACTGCAAGTGGTCTGGCCAAAAGGAGAACATCCTTTTGTCCTGGCAAATAAAATACTTACTTATTCCATATATTTTTCTTAGTTAATATCCACTTGTGATATTCTACCAAATCAGAAACAACAGTCTTCCATATATATATCTTTGCTTTCTGTTTGGTGACCACACAATGATGCCTTGCCCTCAGAGCCACCAGAATGATAATCACTGAGAGGTAGTCTGCAAATAGCACAGCTGAAGTAAAGAAGAGCTTTGTAAAACTGAGAAATTTTTTGACTCTGATCTATTCCAAGAGCCAATCTGTCTTCCTTTATTCAGAAAGAAAGCTTTGAATACCTACAAACTTTGACATAAGGAGAGTAATTATAATTTTATATTGTATATTAAAATGTGGATTTTAAGTTAGGTGAGTGGTTCATGCCTATCGTCTCATCACGTAAAAGGATAATCTTGAATTTGAAGATAGTCTGATCCACATCAGGAAAACTCTATCTCAACACACACACACTGACACACACACTGACACACACACACTCACACTGACACACACATACACAGACTGGCACACACATACCCTGACACAAATAAACATACACTGTCACACACATATGCACTGATACACACATATGCACTGATACACACATACACACTGACACACACAGAGAAACACATGGTTTTATTTATACTCTTTGTATACAATCATTATTAGATCTGTGTTCATTATCTTATTTAAATTCTCTTAATGTGGGGAAATATTTACCCGTCTAACCTTTTCACCAGCACTTTCATTCCAAACCTTATTAAATTTACTTAATTGTGGTTACATGCTCTTGATTTACTAAAACATTTACAACTAGAATAAGAGATCAAGTCATTCCACTAAAAGAACTCATGTTTGGACCTCCACTCTGTTCAGTTAGCCTAAAAAGTTTTCCCAGATTTTAAAAATTCCTGAGTCAAAGCAAACTACAGATCTTGCAAATATTTGGCGCAGTCACACCTATGTAGATGATCTGCAAATATTTGGCGCAGTCACACCTATATAGATGATCAGTGAGCTTCAAAAGCTTAAGCTATGTCAAATTGGGCAAAAATTATAATCAATATGAAAAAAGTCAAAACCGATATCAGGCAATGAAAAGGGCAATGTGGCCAGAAACAACACAGAGAAGCTTTGGTTTTAGGGTTAGAAGCATGGCCTTCAAGGAGGACCTGCGCAGAGGTTCAGAATGTTCTCTAGGCCGCTGTGGTGACGTTTTTCAGGTACTATGGGTAAAGGACTTCATAACTAAAAGTGGAAATTGTATTACATAGTAAACAAAAGTATCATAGCGACTAAATTATGAAGTTGTTTTGTGCCTATCTAAAACTCACAAACTCTTGAATTCTGTATGGATAACAGACTGGGAAATAGTTATATCTGAAGAAAATAGGAAACTATGATCACATTCTGTCTTTGAAAATAAATGATACACCACAGAAAGACAAGAGTCAACCTGTATTTTTACCAAAGTTAATTAGTAAATCTTACATCTTCCTGAAGCTCACGTAATTGCATTGAGTAGAAAAGATAAACTCTTAAAACACAAGTACCTGCATATCACATCAGGAAATATTGCTGATACAGCTTTAAAAATTTGTAGCTTGCCTGGTATCAAAAGTGCCATTCAAATATACCATCTACATTTTTCAACAGAAAAAAATTAAGATAAAAAGACTTTGAATGCCAAGCCCCCTCAGCCGTATCTGTCTTTTCAAAGTGATGATGCTTCCTTTGATTTGAAGAAACATTACTTTCTCCTGCCAGAAAGAATTTTATCCGTGCTAGTGTAAGTAGAGATTGTTCATATTGTACTTGCTGTGAAGTTCTTTACACCACAATGTAAATTTCAGCTTAAATAAAAAAGTAAGAACTCGGAAATATTATTTAAACTCACATTATGAAGTAATTCCTTACACACCAATAAATGACATAAACTCGATATTGACAGCTGTCATCCCAGCTGGAGAAGAAACACTGCACTAGAATAAAGACATCTTTTCTAAAGGTTCCTGGACAGATGTTTTCTCCAAAGTGTATGGTGCCAGTTTTTAGGCCTATCCATAAAAGATACTGCAAAAATTCATTATTGTCTCGCTAAATAATGTCACTCCAAACTGCAGATTCGTCTATGCAGTCCATTTCCTCACTATTGTTACCACCATGACCGTCCCTCAACTCTTGTCAAATTTAATTGTTATTGACTTGAATTTTCAAACCTAAATCTGAAACTGTCTTAAGAGTGTAACATTGGACACTTTTGTTTTGTTTTGTTTTTAACAAATATAGCATCCAAAGATAACAAAATTCAGCTCGTGGTAAGAAGTTTTCATATTTTGTTTCTGTTGTCACCAGTCCATCACATAGTTCCACAGATGACCTTTGGATGACTACATCCAACAACAGAGGACCAGGATGTATTCTAATACCAACACAAATAAATGCTTTCAAAACGTTGTGTTTCTGTTCCCAGGCAGCTAACTGAAGTCAGTTGCTACTGAAAGCTTTATGCATTTATTTTTATTAAATGTATCCTCAAAGTTTTAATTGGGCATGCTTTATGATATGGACCTACATATGAATAGTTTGTAAATGATCTGAATATATCAATAGCTGACAAAGCATGGCATCTTCGTTTTTAGAGAATGGGTATGTTCTTTAAGATCACCAACTAACTTAGAACTACTGTGCTTGGGAACACTCAAAAGAACCACACATTTCAAAGGAAATGATATTTTAGTCAGCTTTGCTCATAAGTGTTATGAAACATTGTAACTATGCTACAGACCTTAAGCTACGAAAATTTTCCCATCATAGTAATTATTATAGTATGTGAAATATATCTCTATTGATTAACAGTTAAAATTCATGACTTTTACAAGTGGTTACAGGCTTAATTTTAAATAAAACACATTAGGTGATGAGCATGTGAAATGGTTTCCCATTATAGTAGATTAAAGGGTTATTTGGAATTTGCCAAATAATACATTTGAATAAAATGTTCTTATAGATTTTCAGTTACTTGAGGGTTATATATGACATACAGAAAAATGAATATTTTTGCTTATATTGTTAGTAAGCTTGAGAACTAGAGTTTATGTTAAGAGTACATAAAATTTAAATATATTCCATTCCACAACTAATTTTTATAAAATAATTACTTTTAAAAGGTTACCAGTTGAGGGAAACATATGACATTGATATCAACATGTCCTTATGTCCTAAAAACATCAACTACTCTGTCTAGATTAACTTATACTTTTGAATACCTGCTATGTGTCATGTGGTGTATTAGTTACTGCAAAAGTTTGCTCTGTAATATGGGAATCAAATTTTCTAGACAAATACTGATCCTATTAAAGAAATAATGAAATAAAAATTTGTGTTCAATTTTTAAAATATCATAATTAAGCTTAACAGCATAAACTCACAGAGTATAAACATTTTAAAATGACGAGTGATTATAATCAGTGTGTGTGTGTGTGTGTGTGTGTGTGTGTGTGCGCGCACTTTGAGATATATGTGACATTGAACATTTGTTTTCATCAGCAGAAGTACCCTTGAGACTGCTACTGTTTAGGGAGCTTCTAGCTTATCTTATGAAAACACAGATAAGTGAACTTCCAAGGTAACATAAACTTTTAAATCTTCTTATGACTTTTTTCTAACAAAAACAATAATAATAACAAGAGAAGGGCAAAAAGGGTTTTGCAAATTTTCCACCCTCTTCATGTTTTAATAATTAAGTAAAAATCTTGAGGATCAGAATTTTTGTGTGAACACCCCTGAAACGTCTCAGTTGTAGCATCCATTTGCCCTTTGTCTATATGTGAAGGAAAGAGGAAGATTCAGACAAAAGGTTTAAAAGGCTGGGCTTAGCTGTCTGTAAGGGAACTGAAAAACCTTAGAGACAAGAGGGCCTTGGGCAAGCATAAGCACAGGCCCTCTTACTGAAGAAACCAAGAAGCCATGTGAACAGATCCTTGTTCATTGTAGAGCCTGTGTCCAGAGGCCAATTTTCCAGCTTTATTCTGAATTTCTTTCCATTATAGGACATACTTTTCCCCTTAAATGTAATAAAAATTGAAAAAAAATTATGAAGATTTTCCATATAACTGCCTTAATCTTTTAGTATACCTCGCTTTTATAAATACCATCACAGCCTGTTTAAATAACAGCTGTGGAAACAAACCATGCATAAAACTCAGTTCAGAATCATCTATAACTTGAACTCATAGTTATAGGTAAAACTATCCACATAATTTAAAATATTATTCTAGTATATTCCAATTGCAAATGAAAAGTTTTTATCTAATGTCACTTTCTGATAAAACATTAATAAATTAATCAGTAACTTAGTTAATTTGTGATTTGTTGGAGCTAGTTGACCATACATGCTCAATAGAAGAAAAGTACACCATTATTCTCATTAATATGCAGGATAAAAATGACGAGAACAAAATTTAAGAAAGTATTTTTCTAACTACATAAGACTGTGGAAAAGTAATTCTTTAGAAAAGTTTTTCTTAAGATATGTACACTTCAATAAATAAATGTAAACATACTACTTTCCAATTTTGTAGCTGCTGCCTTCAGCATATACTTTGTCACCTTTTTGAAATGTTCAGTGATGTAAACGACACATGAATTAAGATTATAGTATTAGGGAATAGATTGTGATTCTGTCCTTTAGATTGAAGTTTAAGTGAATGAAATTTAGGACCGATTTTAAGCAGTCAAAACAAATGTAACAAGCCTTGTTTTACATTCTTAGAATTGAATAATGGATTAATGGAATGGTGGAATTTTAGATTTGAAAAATTTTGATTTGAGCTATCTTATATATATATTTTGAGATACTGTGGATTATTACGGTATCTTAAAAGGATATTTTCATAACACTCATACAATTATTGTTATACTTTTATTGGCTTTGAAGATCAAATTCTCTTAACATTGCATCATAATTAAATCAAGACATGATAGGATTCATATTAACCCTATTTAACTAGTACAAATTTGGCATCTAGATAACAACACGAATATCACAGTGTGTTTCTTCTGTTGTTATTCTGCATTCAATAATCAACTAATTAATAGATGCAAAGCACATTTCAGGTAAATGCAAATTCTTTCAATGTTTCTTTTTATCTTATAAGTTTGTATGCTTTTTCATTTGAAACATTTATTTTATGCATTCATGCAAAATGTTATGAAGAGTAAAATTCAAGGTTTCTAAGTAAGGATTCAACATAGAAGTGCCGTGAGAAAATTCCTCAAATATTTTCACACACACACACACACACACACACACACACGTACACACACACACTGTACTTTAAAAATATATGTATCATTTATGTTCATAATGATATCGGTATCTACAATAAATAACATCTTCACATATTCTGACGTCATTCGCAATTATGAAGTTTGTAGTGAAAATTTTTCCAAAACAAATTGACTTGGTAGAATGTTTGGCTATCTAACATTCTGGGAGCAGCATTTTATCCTTTCTACGATGCAAGCATAACTACAACTGTCCAGGGTCAAGAAGATAGTGAATAATGGGGGTTCTCACTTCCTGGTACCTCCTCTATGACTCTGTCTCCACAAAGAACAAGGTACTTGTTCTACACAAAGTACAAAAATATTTCCCAGTCTTCCTATTACAAGAATTTTCTGTTGAGAATTTAACATCCCTAAAGTAAAATATAATGCCAAAAGTTATAATGCAATTGATGGAATTTTCCACCCACCATGCTACTTCCTCAGTGCTTTCCTTTGCCCAGACTGACTGTCATTGGGAGCTCTCTTTAGGTTTCAGATTCACACTGGTGTGATACCAAGAATTGTGTCATTCCTTTTTAGGGTTAACAATGGCTTCATAATATATCTTGGTTCTGGAATATGCCTAGTTCTTGAAAAGCATATCTTGTGAAAGTCACTAGTCCAATACCTTTTTTTTTCTTTTTGGTTCATTCATATAGGAGTCATCATAAACGTCTGTGTATCTTTAATCCTGAATTCGGCTTCCCTGAAGTTCTGTATAAGCAGCAACATCAGAACATAATTCAAAGGCAGAGAAGAAAATAAACAAGTTCTTTGTAAAACCCAGTTTCTCTCAGACTCCTTACCTGAGATTCAGTAGCAAGCCATTAACCAAGATGACCTTTCTTACACCGTTTCGTGGATATTATGTATTGCAGTGTAAATTGGGTGTTCACAGATATAATACACACTCAGATGATGTGTTCCACAGTTAGCATCAAGATACCATAAAATGAAGGTTGTAAATTTTTGAGTATTTAAGCAATCTTGTGTAAATAAAAATATTATGATCAAAAGCAACGTTTACACGTTTTTTCCCCACCTCCTCCCTTCACTGTACCAAAAGCGAAGTGATCCAGGAAAGAGCCTAAGCTGTACCTACATCCACTTAAGGTAATGGAAGTTCTCTTCGTTTCTTAAGGCAAAACCAATCTTGTCAAGATGATGCCTGCTCTTCTTGCACATGCCTTAATGGAAAAATGATTATGACTACTCTGTACCACTGGATTCTAACATGAAAACCACCAACAAGCACTCTTCACTTCTTTACAGTCGGCTAGGAATACTGACAGTGTATAAGCAGAAACTGGGTGGTTGTGATGTAATTTTTAAAAAATTGTGTTTTCTGGTTAAAAAGAAAAACAACAATAGGCTGTCTTATCACAAAAAGCAGTTGATCACAGTTATGTTAAGTGAATAAAGTTTGGGTTGATTTGCCCCTTATTGTTAAATATCCCTACTAAGGAAATGTCCCTCCCCCACCTTTAAAAAATAATTTAACAGGAACCAGTTCAGTCAGACTGACACCTAATGGAAACTTTTATAAGTAAATAATTCTTCCAGAGAAAGAAAGTAACTGGATTAAAAATTGAAACCACTCAATCAGAAGAAAATCAAACAGTTTGTCATAGCATGGGCAGAGGCCTCCTTTCCTTTTCCCTTCCCATTATCCCCCTCTAAAACTTATTATTCATTTATGAAGCAATTTCAATCATGAGCTGAAGTGCCAGTGCCAAAGAACCGAGTGAAAGAGCATATTTTCCAAAAAGATTTTGCTTATTCCCACAACAAATGATGAGATCTAACATTTTCTATCTCTCCTTCCAATACCAGGCCCTCAGCTCTGTCTGTCCTTAAACCTTCCAAACTGAGATAATCAACCAGCATGAGAACAACTTTCCAGCCATAACCTAGCAACTAACCTACACCACTCCTGTCTACTTTCCTAATTTCTAGGGAAGCAACGGCACCATGCACATATTGAGTATTGTTAGATAGTAACAAGGACAAAATTTAAAGCCCTTAATCACCAACTGGAGAAAGAAGATTAATTCTTGGAACAATGAAAGAAAGATCCTCGGTTACATATTTTTTTTTCTTGGTAGTGACAGAATGTTGCAGGCAGAGACAGCGTCTGTCTGCTTGCTTCATCTTATTCTGAAAACCGGCTCATTCCCAGGAGTCTGAACAGGACCCCACCCGTTTCCCCTCTAATCAACATAGCTAAAGAACAAGAGTTAGGGGTCTAGACAGCCGGGGTCTCAGCCTGGGACCAGACAGTAGGGGTAGAAAGAGAGAAAGAGAGAGAAGGGGCGTGGAGAACCCTTCATTACAGATCTATCGCTGGAAGAAAGGGGAAACCTTAAATGGGAAGGCTATTTCTGCAAGACACCTCTCTTGCAGTCTCCCTAGGGTTCAGTTTGCTCTTGTGGGCAAGAACCCAGTAGAAAGAATGCAAGTCTTGCACTGGGAATGGCATATACTCCAGGAGGAGAAGGTGACCGGATGCAACTGAGCTTAGAGTGGACCCGGGCACGCCACAGGGGAGAGCTGCTTTCTGTTCTCCAGCAACTTCGACTTCTCAGGAATTCAGTCTTCTTCGCAGCCAGTTTCTCAAACAAAATCAACCCGCTACACACAAGGGAGGAAAACTGGTCTTAAGTCTAACAGCGCCTGGTGGAACCTTCTGGGCACCTAGATGACTCTTCTCCCCAGTGTTTCTCCTCCCATCTTTGAAGCGCCACCACCCAAGGAACCTTTGCAGTCTCCCAAGAGTAATTAAAGCGAGATGCATAGTTAAAAGGTCCACTGCCAGCTAGGGCTAAGCTCTTGAGCCTCTGCCAGTGCCTTCCACCACGGTGGACCTTATTTTCCGGCTCCAAGGAACATCTTAAACTCCTGCTAGGTCCGCTTGCCCCAGGAATTCCGGGGCGTGCTGGAAGGGTCGCGCCAGCGATTGCTTGCTCTTCGCTAGGAGGGGATGCATCCACATTGCTTTATGGTCCATTAACATTAGAAACAAACCAAAAATGCAAGAAGAGTGGAGGGTTTTCTCTTTTTCCCCTCCCTCTCCAGCAGACCTGATACTAGTAACTAACATGCCTTGATTTTGTTGATGTTTGAGACTCATCCCAAAGGCAGAGATAGGGAAGGCAGCGCTGGAGAAGTGTCCCAAAGAAACTGGACACCTAAACAGTCACTGCCTGCCCCAACCTCTTTCAAGAAGGTTCCAGGTCTGTACCACAGTGCAACCAATCCGATTACCAGCCTGCTTCTCCACCTCTTCACGGAGAATCCGAAAATAAGGGTTCCTGAGAGACTCACAACACTTATAATCTGAAAGTTCCATGGGAACCCAGTCCCCTGTCCCCCACCCCTCCTCTAGCTGGCTTGCCAACTCTGCCGGCTGAACGGGTCGACCGGCTGCGGGTGGGGCTTCGGCTCCGCCCCAGGCCGGGAATTCGCGAAGTCACGAGCTTGGACAAGCTTGCCCGGGGCACCTTCGCCCACGGACACGCCCTTTCTGCCAAGGCATGGCCCAGGCGCCCCTCTTCCCGGCTCTAGCACAAGGCTCAGAGGCATTACTAAACCGGTCCAGGCCTTCCAATTTTTTGCAACTTTAGAGAATCTTTCAGATCCGCTCCTTGTCCCCTTGCCCTCCAGTCACACAAGAGAGAGAGAGAGAGAGAGAGAGAGAGAGAGAGAGAGAACACACCCAAAGGGACGCGAACGGCCCCACAAGCCCCAAAGGCCGGGTTTCAGAGACCCTCTTCCTTTCTCCGCCCCTCCCCTCCCCTCTCCTCCGCCTGCCCCCTCCCGCCCCCTCCCCCGGCGCGCACCCATTTTTTCCCCCTTCTAAAAAGCAGTGTGGGTCAGCAGAGGTGTTGGGAAGACCCAGAACGAAACCACCCGAGGAAAAGAAAACAGAAGTGCTACCTTGGCAACCGGGAGCTTTTAGTGGCCAGCTGGTGGGCTGGGAGGGGCGGCTGCTGCCCGCCTGCCGCTGGTACTCTCCTCGACTACGCGTATTCTTAAGCAATAACAACGTAATCCGTATTATCCACCCAAGAATACCCGTCACCGAAGAGAGTCAGAGGGCCAAGCTGCCGCTGCCTCTGCCGCTGCTACCGCTGTCGCTGCTGGCGCCGCCACCACCAGAAAGAACTCTTGCTGCCGAGCCCGCCCCTGGCTGGGGTTGGGCTGAGCTTGACCGGGACCATAAATCCATAACTCGATTTCCCTAAAGAAGGCTCCAAAGCTGTGCTCTGCTGCTTCCTGCCCAGATCCTCCAAATGGCTGTTCTATTTCCAATTCTGAAAGACAAATCACAGAACCAGGCACTTAACACACAAGAGACAAGTGTGTGCTTTCTTTCCACGGAGCTGGGACTAGGTGCCAGTGCTCTTCTGGGAGTGATAAGTAACATTCAGTTTACCTGGTGATCGCCCAGCGCTCTCCTTAGTACTTGCTCTGCTTCCTGCCCACTCTGGTCACGGGCTGCCCACTCTAGGAGCTTTGATTGAGTGTCACGGCAGCGAGCGAACCCTGTAGAAGACATGCATAGTTAAGCACACAAATATTACAAATGTGTTTGCCTGGACGGCTTTAGGAAGAAGTGAGACTCAGATCAAGATAAGGTCATGCATGGGTGAAATTTTCAACAGTGTGTTTTGGAAATGCATGGTCTCAAGCTTAAGATCACAGAAAATAAACACTCATTCGATTTACTATTTAAAATAAAATGCTTATAGAGATGCAAAAAAATAGGCATCTGCCCTCTGAAGGCCTTAGAGCTATATACAACATAATGGCTTTAAAAGGGAAGGTAAAAGCTTAAAGGCACAAAATAATTAAACCCATTTTCCATACTATTTGAACTCACTAAGTTTAAAAGCTTCTAGGGTTTAAGCATCATTTAGGAATGTCAGGGTGTTTAATTTCTCAGCCCACGTTTCAGGACTCACTATCAATACATCACTGTGCAGTGTTGAGAACACCTCTACCGAAATCCCTTTGAAGCTCTGTCCTCATGAAAATAATTTTAAGGAGGAACTCAATAAAAACTCATTTTCAAAGTGACTAATTTTGACATTGAGAGAAACATTCCCAGTTCCTTGATGATCTACACGGCTTCTACTTGGACAGCTTTGTCTTAACACCATGCAGTGGATATTCCGACAAATGGGGCTTTATTGTTCACTAAATAAAACAGACCAGTGGAACGCCACCACCCAAGACAGGCTGCAGCTCCATTAGAAAGTTCTCAATTTGGCTCTTGGTTTACTTTCTAATACATGAAAGTACATCTATGAGAGTGTGTAGGGAGGAATATGGAAAGATGGCAACAGACATGATTTCTCAAATTATGTAAGTGCAAATAGCTCTTCATCAAGGAGTAATTATGTAACCATTCTCCCACCACCTCAACTCATATCTGGCTGACCTGGTTGTAATTTAAGACACTCAGGTTGTGCCTGCTCTCATTATTATTTGGGATATAATACTTCTCCAGGCAATACAACTCATCATTTTCCTGACACATTACTTACAAGTAGAAAAGCCAACATGATTTCTAGATTTTATGATTTAATCTCTGTCTGAAATAACTCAAAATAGTACTTCCCACTGACTAGCCTATTTTGCGGTATTTTTTTAGGTAACTCATGATTACACCATAAACCAAAAGACTCAAGCCAGTGAAACAATTAATAAATACTATTTTCTGCCATTACCCAACACAGATATAAAATGGAGCTTTTCCCTGGTACTACAATCAGGAAAAAAAAATCAAGAAAGCTGACAGGTTCCCTTTAGCCTGAACTCCTAGAAACAAAAGCCCTTAGGGAAAGTAATGCAATAGTCTATGAGCCAAGTGTGCATTTCCTCCTGAACTCTTTTATTTAAAATCTCAACTACCCCTAAAAGGAAATCAAGACACATTGTACAAATAGGATTTGATTTACTAAATGGAATGTTTTTTTTTCAATTCAGAAGGATGGTTAAGGCACACACACACACATACACATACACACACCCCACATGCACACGTTTTCCTCATTCTGTAGAATCACGGCATGAATGCCCACACAGCTTTTCAGTGCTTTCCAAGTACTTTCCCTTAGTTTATCATAATTCCGGGAAAATCACACAAACACAAACACACACAAACACACACACACACACACACTGACACGGACAAGAACACACACACGGACGTCAGACACACGGACACACACAGAGACCCACAGACTTGCATGCTTAAAAAAAAAGAAAAGAAAACCTAGAACAACGCAGTCGATAGGTTTTCTTCCTATCCAGACACCAGAGTCAGCCCTTTCCCTACGTACCAAATGCTCCACACTTCAGCACCTGGACCAGTGGACAGCTCAGCCCAGGCAGACAGCCCGCAGCACTTCCAACAGAACTGACGCTCCAGCTCTAACCACAGCTCTGGTGCTTCAGCGGGGCAGCCTGACTTACGAGAACACCATTTCCTACGAGACCACTGCCGCTGGGTGCATATTCAATTCAAACCTCCTTAAGCTGTCGGATTTCCCCCACCCATCTACCCTCCCCACCCCCCTCCACCCTCCACACAAAAACGGAAAAGGGAAAAAGCCCAATACTACCAGGGCATTTGTTGATCAACTTACACTTTCCTTTTGAATATTTAGGTACCGCTATCGGAGCAATAGCAGCGGAGGCTTAGGTCCGCATTAAGTACCTTTGTTCGTCGACTCCTGCAAGCCATGTTTATTAGAATCTACAATTCTCTCTCGCCCCAGTAATTGGAGGTGTGTTTTTTCGGGCAAGGGACAAGGGGTGCTTTTGGCACCTTTTGATCTCTCAAGGCCACTGCGACTATCTCAGTGTTCCCTTGCCCTGTACTTCCCCACCCTGTTCCCCATTTGCCAGCACCCATCCCAGCTAAACGCTTGGTAATTAAAAACCAAATATACATAAAGAAAGCTACAAAACAATCGGTTTAGGAAATAAGGCAATTAAGCTAAGGCAGAAATTCTCTCTCTCTCTCTCTCTCTCTCTCTCTCTCTCTCTCTCTCTCTCTCTCTCCTCTCCCTCTCCCTCTCCCCCTCCCTCCCTCTCTCCCTCCTCCCTCCTTCTCTCTCTCCTTTCCTCTCAAGTAGAAAGGGGAAAACACGAAGGAGAGGGAAAAATCGGGAGGAGGGTGGTAGTGGACTCCTACAATCAATGCCAAACACTATACACATCGTCACCGAATAACACTCAGACAAAAAGAAACCCATTTACCGATGTAAACATAGTCGCCCTCTCCCACACATCGCACATCCTTTGCGTTTGCTGAGATTTGTCTGCGGTATCGCAGGTATAGCAAAGTAACTGTCACAAATCCGTCTTGAATGAAGTGCTTACCCTCTAAATCCAGGTTGCCGGCGGAACTCCAACTGTGTGCAGAAGCCAGGAGTCATCCGATGGGCGGCTAGGCAGGCTTGGGCAGTGGGAGACGCTGCTCTCTGAGCGCCGGGTTACAGTGTTAACAAGCCCTGGGAAGAGACCTCCTTGCCTCGCGCTGGCTGTGCCCCAGTGCCTTCGCGTGGTGGCGGCTTGCTCATGCTTCGGAGGAGTCCCAGGCGAGAGCCTTCAGCTGATGCGAGCTTTCAGAAAGGCGTGGGGAAGGGGGAAAAATCATCTAATGCAATCAAATCGATCTGATCTACACCATCTGTCGCCTGCCACTATACACAAACGATAAAATAGGAAAACGGAAAACACTGACAGCCCGGGAAGGTTGGTCTGCAAAGAGTTCATTTTTAGCAAAGCATAATTGGGTATGGTCGGCGTACAGTTACAAAAGCCGCTGTTAACCATCCAGTAGTGGCCCCCGAACATGCTAATGGTGGATTAATTGAGGAAGATCTGACGTGTGAGCTTCATAGTCTCTTATTCATGACTTCCCAATGGGAAAGGACCAATGCCTTGTGGGACTATGGTAACATACAGTCAAAAAGCTGCTAAGAAAATGGCTGTGTGTTCACAGCACCTCTCTCTGATAACAAACATATGTCGACTAAAACGGTAGAGTAGAATGGGAGGGGGTGTTGGAGAATAAAATTTTCTTTCCCCATGTAAGCAACCTCTATGTCCTTTGCTAAAGGCAAAGCAAATATAAACACCACATCTTTAACGTAGTACTAAGAAAGGGATGCTTTCAAAGGTTTCTTTTTTAAAAAATAAATCAAGATCAAACTCTGTCATATAAAAGAAAAGAAACACTCTTACATAGCAGTTCTTTTAAAAAAAATCTATTATTTTTTTTTTTACTGCAATCAAAGTACTTGCATAGCATGTGCTGCATATAGAAACAACCTAGTAAATACCACTAGTATTGACTCAGGCTTGTTTAGTGCCAGGGTACCATTTTTGACTTATTGAAACAAGGATGCCTTTAAGGTAAACATTTTGTATAATTTAAAATTGATTTGATAAACATTAAGTGTGATTTACAGGGGGAGTTGGGGAGAGTTTTTTGTTTGCTTGTTTGTTTGTTTTTTTTTTGTTTTTAATTCATATCTACAGTCACCCTTTCCACCCAAATACCTTTTGGTGTGTCTCCGGTCTATGCAAAACATTTAATGGGAGAGAAGTGGGGAAAGGGTGGAGATATCAGAAAGAGGAAAAGAGTGTAGAGTACTAATAACCAACACATTCAATTATATTTGTAACAGAAAAATATAGGGCAATGGAAATATTATATCCTGTCAATTGTGATATTTAAATACATACCAGTGTTCAAAATCAATGTTTTATATATATAGAAAGAAAGCATATTTTAAACGGTGGGTGACTTTCTCTCATCTATGTTATTTATTATCTATTCTAAATAGGCTACATTTCTCTGATGTTTCACATCCATTTGAACATCGATAATCACATTCACTTTATTCTGAATCTTTTTTAAAATAAAAGAACATTGCATCAATTCTTTAGTAAACAATTCATATTTAGGATGAGTCTTGAGATAGCTGAATGTGTCTCCTGAAAACTCGGATAATCTCTTTAAGAAAAAAAAGCTGAATTAGATTAGTCTAAAAATATACCTTGAAGACAAATCAAACAATTTACCTGATCTTTTGTTTCAATATACATTAATTAAGCACTCTCCAACCTAAACAACATTCCAGGGTCATAGGCAGAAATTCAAGCCTAATAGCCTAGCAGCCTTTGTTGTCATTCGCGTCAAGCTATTGCCCCCTGCAGGTCAGGTTGAAAGTGCAGGCAGATTTTGACCAGGTTCTCAGAAAATTTATGGTCATATTTCAGGCTCAACCAATACGAAAGTAGAGTTTTAAAAAATTCACCTTTGGTTTGTGTTGACTTAGAAATAGCTAATGCATTCACAAAATGAGAATTAAAGAAAATAGAGACTACAGGCTTTCTTCTGAGAACTCAGCTGGGGGAGGGGAAGCCAATCATCTACTTTTTTTCTCAGGACATGATAAAATCATTGGTGTACCTAACGCTATTCACGATTCCTTATTTATTCTTTTACCACATGAACCAGCACAACTCAAAAAAGTGTAAAATTTAAAATAATTTTTTTTGTAATAAAGCTGTAGTCCTGGACAATTTGCTACTTCATCTGATTGTGTTCTTGGTAGACTCTGTGGAGTACACTCAAATCAAGCCCTTAAGGTCTTCCTTTCCATTCACAAAAGGGAGCCAATGACACTGTTTTCTTTTTATTCTTGGTTACAGGATGAAATATTATTACAACTTTCACACTTTTCTTATATAATCACCTGTTCTCAAAATTAAGTCGTACAAATGAAGCACCTTCTGAACAGGAAATAAATCTGGAATTAACAAAATAGACCTCAAATTACCCCACTGTGTCTGCAGTCTCCGGAAGTAGAGCAGGTTTATGGGGAGAATTCAGAAGGCTTATAGGAAAATTCATATTTTGGTAGTCAATAAATTCCCACTGAGTTATTGTTTAAACTCAAGATCTCATTGAGCAATAGAATGTCTATCTTATGCAACATGTCACATATTCTAATGACAAATTATCACTAAGCATTTTACTCAGCCAAATTTTGGAGGCATAATTTTCCACATTGTATGGAAGTAGTTAAAAACAAATTGCTTTGCTATCTTAAAAGTCCTCGATAATGCTTACTAAAGACTTAGTGACAAAACTCAGAGCTTTCTTAGAGTATTTTCCTCTCAAGATATTCTAGAATGTCATGGAGCATAGGAACTGCTCATAATGCTCCCATCTTCAACCACACTAAAAACAAAAACAAACAACAAACAAAAAAGGCTTGACAACTTTCGTGTCTTTATTTTTATCTTTAGAGTATGTTGGACATTTCAAAAGAACACTGATATACACACAATATTCTTTATCTCTAAAATTCATACACTTCACTCCATGTTACAGAGGGGCCTTGGCTAGGTTGTTGTGTTATTCATTGTAGGAATACCAGAACAACTAGTTGCCTGTAGCTGACATTTCTGGCTGTCTTTAAAGAAATGAAAACCCATTTCTCTTTCAAGCTGTGAGTCCTATATATGATATCATTCTCGTGCATTATTGTATTATTCAGAAGCACATGGCTATTAAGTCTGAAAATTTGAATACCATGATTTAAATGCTTAACCATAGAGTTTGTCATTAGTGCCCCTAAAAGAGAGGTGGTGTTCCTTGACCTGACATCTGACAGTAGGGTGGGGTATGTTTATTCTCCTTACACCAGACAAAGCACCTTGCCTGCAAGTGTTCTGAAAAATACAACCATACTGAGTTTTACTATCACGGTTCTGTTTCCAAAGGAACAAAAGAGAGTTCTAGAAGCAAGTGGGGTGATGTTTTTACTGATGGAATGGTGGGTTACTAAACATGCAAATTTCCAAGCGCCAAAGACCATCCAGTCCTTCCTACTCACTTAATTCAGTTTCTTCCTGGAGGAATGAGAAAGAAAGAGGGTTGGGGAAGGTGTGGGAGCTGTAGGGGTGGTAGTGGTGGAGGTCCTGTGTACCTGGGTGGATATGAGGTGTTTGGAGAGACGGTATTGGAAATGGTTAATTTATGCAGATTTTAGGCCAATTAAAAGCTCTTCTAAGTGCAGTTTTAAGAGAGGGCACAGAAGGCAGTGGGGAGTTTAGCTCTCCCCAGAAGGCCCAGCGCTGGAGAATGCTACTTGGCCTGTAGCTTGAGCCACCACTGATGATTAGCTCCGGTTGGGACAGGTGACTGACTGCCTCAGGAGAGTAAGAAAGGGAAATAAAACCCACCCCAGATCTCATACTAAGTTAAGCAACGCCAAACGAACGTTGTGGTTTATACGGAACATCAGAAGATCAGCCCTAGCTTTTCCTGACCCAGTAATCTGCTCTTTGCAGCTCAGCAACTGCGAGGTATGGGCCACACCAGGATGCCTAGTGGCATCTATCCTTGCACCGGACCTCGTGGTCGCTTGACTTCTTCAGGGTTCTGACAGGAGACTTTGGCTCGCTTCTTAACGTCCTAACGATGAAGGCTGGCCATCTGAACCCGAGATGAAACGGGACCAAAGCGAAACAGCGTCGGGGGACTCCGTCTGGGTAAGGCAAGGGACGCACCCTTGTGCCGAGCCCCACCCCTCCAGGAAGCTACTGGGGAAAAGCAACCCAGGCCTGACTTTGTGCGCATTGCCCTGGCTGGAGTGGTCTTCAGTCCTAGCCCTCCTCCCACCACTCTCTGAATCATCCCTTCCCTTGCCGGAGTCCCGGGTCTCCCCGCTGTGCCCACCGAGTTTGGAGAAGAGCTCAGGGGCCCCCTGCTGGCCAGACACAGCCTGCGCGCCGCGACCCTCTCCAGGTTCCCTTTGCCTGGCCCCACCCACACCCAACTGGACCCTTGCGCTCCCCCAGTGTAGCGCACCAGTTCAAAGAAACAGAAAACCAAGCCTACCAAACAAAGCACCTAGGAGGTGGCGGCTGGGGGAGGGGGAGAGGGGAAAAACAAAACCACAAACAGCTTGCTCACCTCCTTTACTGCTCAAAGAAAGTGCGGACTTCAACCTCTCCCTAGGTCCTCAGGGATCCTTTCTTATATTTCTAGCGGAGGCATGAAGGTTGGGTTTTCAAAACACGACTCTTCCTCCTCAATAAAAAAATAATAGGAGAAAAAGAGTCACAGCTGCTGTTCAAAACATGTTTTGCGAGCATCAGGACCACACACACACACACACACACACACGCGCGCACACACACACACACACACACACACACACACACACACACACGTCTTCACTCAAGGAAACCCACATGTATCAGTTCTGAAGAGCTCTGATGACATGGTTTTGGAAGCTTTTCATCAATTATTGGAGGAAATGTTTGAAATAGTTCAGAATGTTGGGAGCAGGAAATAGGGTCCTGTGAGTTGGGAAGAGGAGGGAGGGGAAGCAGGACCCTCTTCTACCCCATTCTTTCCCTACCTGTGCTGTAGTCATCCTTAAGGAAATTTCCATCCTTATACGCTGCTGCGTCCTGTGCCTGAACCTCTCACTCAGAAATAGGGAAAGGATTATTCTGTTTATCTACGCAATTCATGACTTCGTTTTGTATGGTGTTTTGAAAGTAGTTTAGCCTTGAAATAGACAGTAGGCTTTGAGTGGTTTTTTTTTTTCCAGTTCTTGTTAGAGATCACAGTGTTTCTCTTCAGTAACTTTGACTTAGAGACGGGCATACTATCTTATTGTCACGACTTTTAGTAAAGTCTGTTTTACTTTGTTTTTTTTCTGGATATACACTGTCTGAGAAAACAGATATTTTCCCCTGTGTAACTTTAGGCAAACAAGTGCTGGTTAACCCAATGATGGACCAGGGCTGCTTGTTTCTGTTTTCTTCACACATTGTTCTATGTAAACAAACTAAAGGATTGGGGATGACTGGAAAGTCAGTTCATAGCAGGCAAGATCTGAAAGAGATTCTGAGAATGGAAGGTGGTTTAGGGTATTGTATTCAGGTGGATGCCAGGATCTCTGACTGGCTATTGAGGAAAAGGATGAGGCTGGTGTGAGGAAGGGAAATGATTGCTGTTTGTTATACCTATAAGTCTAGGTGCCCTGAGAAAGACTTAGAAGACTAAGTGAAACTGTAACAGCTCTGGCATGTTGAGTGCTCACTCATTAGTAGGTGCCTTGGTGTGTGTTTATTGTGTTCTTAACCTCACTAAATCCTCCACTCCAGCCTTGTGAACCAGTACTGTTGTAACTTCTCATGTCACAGAAGTGGAGAATCTGGCTTAGAAAAGTTGACTTATCTGAGTATGGTTATAACGTTTGGTGACCCAAGAGCAAGGAGATGAAAGCAAGACATATCTTGAGGACCCAGTTTCTTGTACATTGTTCAGACTGATAATATTGAAACTAATGTTTTAGGTCAGAGTCTTCATCTTTAAAAGGAAAAATTATTTTTTATGATAAATAAAACTTAAAAATAGAGATATTTGCTCTGTTAGACAGTTATTATGAATTATTTCTCATTTCATCCATGAGAAAAACAGCCTGGTAACAATACCTAACCATGGATCATGAACATCTCAGAGGCCAAATTTCACCTTAATTATAAATATCTTCTTATAAAGAAAGCTTGTAAAGTATAAATAGTGCAATTTTGTGTGTTGGATAGAGGCAAAAGACTAAAATAATCCTATGGGCTTTTCTTGAGGTGCTGCTAAAGCAATTAAAAGAGATACCACAAAAGCTTATCTCAGTATTGTTTTAGTCTTCGCACCTTCTCACAGGGCCCAACCCATCATAGTTTGATAAAGTAATTCGACAATTCATGCTAAGACAAAGTTTGGTAAAGTAATTCGACAAAGCTCATGCTAAGAAGGCTTGCTGCTGCTCATCCCCCTTCATATGTTGCTTCCTTGCAGTTACGAATACTTATGGTAAAAGAAATGTAGAACAAACTTCTGAAGGGAACATATTATTTTGTCAAAGGGTTTTGAGTGACCCCTGTGTTTTTGGTGTATACTTAGGACTCACTGAAATATATTTGGAGAACTGATTTACTCTGTGTTGTGCACTTAGCTTAGGTGGAGAATGGACTTGGTGGTCTGCATTTAGGGTTCCCTCATGTTCACTAGGGCTCAAAAAATCAGAAGAGTCAGAGAAATATCCAGATGAGCTGTCCTAAGTCATGAGTTGGACAGTGGCCCACAGGTCTCAGCTTTTTCAGTTGTGCTCAAATTATTTGGCCACAGGGCCTCCTCTCATGTTGGGGATGTCTGAAGTTCTCAAAACTGTAATTTAGTTGAATATAGATGTTAATATCAAGTTGGGAATTTTCTCCCTCTCATCTCTCATTAAACTGTTATTTCAATATCAGTTTGGAAGCAAAATGTTATGCAATGAATCTGGTTTGTCTGTGTGAAATTATACCATAAATGCTTCCAACAGATTTTTATTTTTAGACCTGAAAGTTTCTTTTGCAACAATCTAATATACCTCTTCTGTTTTATAAAGGGACAATACAGAATTTTCAAAATCACTGTTTTAGTCAGGCAAGAGAGCAGAACCAAGATTTTTCTGTATTCAAGCACTGAGGCTGTGTGTTCTCATAGCTTCGTGGTCCTTCTTATTTAACTGCCAGAGATTCATGCCTCATTCAGTTACTACTTATTGCCATGAACTTGGCAACTGTCCTGGGCAATGGAAATTCAACAGAGAGAAAAACAAAGCAATCTTGGAAAAGGCCTTCATTTGTTCAAGCTTATATGCTGTTGGTGGAACAGGACAAAACTAAGAGCCATGGTTAACAAGGTTATGGAAAAAAAGGCATTTTATAAAGACTTTTTTTTTTTTCAGAATATACCTCTTATTCAGTACAGTATGTGTGGCAGGAAAAATTACACAGACATTCTTTTACATTTCTTGGTAAATAAATGTGGGAAACCCTTTGTGCCAAATAATAAAAACAAAAATTGGGCATTACTAAGTGGACACCATCAATTTTAGCCAGATGAACAGAGCTCTTCTTCAGTGGTCTGTTCATGGGCTAAAGATGATTCTTTTCTGGAGTGTTCCTATAAAGTGGGGATTAGATGTATATAAGTAAACAGAAACTTATGTAGGAAGTAAGATAAATAAATGAGGTAAAATTATTCTATATAATGTATTTGAAAATATTGCCTTTTAAAGATACATGGGATTGTCCCTATAAGTAAGTCAGGAGCCCCAGTCTAGCATGGGTGACATCAAAAGCGCCATAGTCTGTTGTTTTCGGCTTTTGCTTTTCACTAAGTCGGTTTCTCCTTTTGAACAGGGCACACGGTAGCACCATCTCACATACGGGAATAATGGAACAATAGATCTAGAAACTTTCATCCCGTGAGATCCTGAGTTTTCAACATGAGAACCCAGAAACAGCTTCCCTCCCCCACCCCAAATATAGAGCTCATTATTACAAACAAAATAACATTGAAATGAAAAATTACCAAATGATTAGGACCATGATAATGTTTTCAAATCAGTGTCTGTCTCCTCCTCCATAAGGATTTTAGTCAAGAGTTTGAATAATGAGGACCAATGGCCAACTGTCATATGTCCATATTTGCCACTAATGAGGGGCAATTTGTTTTGCAGGATTTTATTTTGCTTTCATTGACAAATGATCTGAAACTTCCTCTTGGCCACAATACAGAATAAAACTTTTGTTTAATGGCTGGGCGGGGAAGAGACTAGCGTACTGTCTGATAGTACAAGAAGCACAGTGCGTTGGCTGTGGAGGTTTCCTTTGTGGTCTTGCTTGCCTATTTTGTCACATC
The DNA here is from genome assembly GCA_028555095.1 of Dicrostonyx torquatus. Lineage (NCBI taxonomy): Eukaryota > Metazoa > Chordata > Mammalia > Rodentia > Cricetidae > Dicrostonyx > Dicrostonyx torquatus. Next base: position 4,106,144 of record JAQHUG010000019.1, on the reverse strand, counting down.
TGAGTGCCGAGACAGGAATACTATGTCTTCTACATTTTATTTGGTAACAAGATGCTAATATAAAATAGTAGCTTTCCTATTTTATTTTAATATTTTGTATGCTCATCAGGGAAAAGACAGAGTGACTGTCCCACAGTGGGGATGACCCAAATCCAAATTCCCATGACGGTGAACTGTTGAGAAAGGGGGGGTGGAGTTTTCCTTTTATGTTGCCTGGTTGTCATATGGTGATCTCCACCAAGAAAATGATTGGCTGGGATTCTCAGGAGAGTCACTCTTCTATTCCCAGACTCCAAGAGTTACTGAATCTAAACTCCAAGTACACATAGTGTTGAATTGCAGGGGAAAAAAATGTTGAATTGTTCTCTGTACTGCGTACATTATTATTAGAAGTTCTAAGCAAGAATGCCTGAGTCTCCTTTGACTTTCATGCCCTCGGGCCAGCTGAAGAATCAATAGCATGTTCCTTCTTCACGATCACTGCCAAAGAAAGTAGCAAATCTTAAATAAAGGAAAACATGAGATCTGAGATCTTTTTGATCTGCCTTATGATTGGAGTGAGCTTATGGAACACTTCTGTTGAAGCTCCCCAGAGATGTGAGAAAGGGTATCTTTCTGGAGAGGTGAAAAAGGTCTTTTTGATCCACTCTGCTTTAGGGATCACCCTTCTTTAAAAGACGGACAGACAGATAGAAAAGAAAGAAAATCTCAGTCGACGTGGAGTTGAACAAGGAATGCTTTAAGCCTTCAGATTTATCTCTTCTGTACTAGACACACAATTATATAGGTTTTGTACCTTTAAATCTATATTTAGCTAGGCACTAAACTTGAGGAGTAATTTGTTTATAGAAAATAAAGCCATTTCCATTTGAAAACAAATTAAAAAAATAATTATTTCTTCTCAAAAATGTACCCTTTTAATTGATAAAAATGCATCCACGGAATTCTGCCGGCATTTAAGCGCTCTGTAGGTGCTGTTGCTGTCCTAATTCATCTGCAGGAGGAACTGTAAGTGGTGTTTACCTTTTAATTAAACAAAGCATCTCGCAAATTAAACACATGTTCTTGCACATCAAAATTTAGTTAACATCCTTTGCATTGTTCATCCCGCTGACACGGTGACAGCATCCCGAGTCCACACACAATGCAGAATGGTGGTGCTTCCTCTCCCCTGTGCTCTCCAGTTCTCACAGTAGATGCTATCACCGGCTAGAGTACACTCTGGAACTGACTTCCAACAACAGGGCAGCTTTTCTCACGGAACATACTTGAGATTGTGTAGGATCCGGGACAGCACTGGTGTGTCCCGTCCTGCAAAGCTTTGGGTACTGATCTGACATATGTCTTACCGTCTTATACTGGAAACTTGACAGTGAATGACAGAACACCTTAGAGGACTAGAGGAAGCCGATAAAGGCAGAAGCACCACTCGTGAGTACAGCCCGGTTTCTAGGAGCTACACACTTCTTTACACGCAGACCCATAATTTGACATTTATAATGCACTGCAGAGCTGCCTTTCTGTCATTTTCTTACTGTCATGTTCTCCACATTTTGAAATAAACGTCCCTTCTAATTATTATATGAATTTGAACTCCAACATTCAATTTTCCCCCCTGTCTCATATAATGGAGTACTACGTTTGGCTAAAGTCTGAGTTGTAAGGCCATTTAGGAAATGTGATCATTTAAAAATGTCCTCACAAACCATACCTGGGACTCCTTTTTTTCCTATTGTGCTCCATCTTACATATGAAACTATGCTTTAAATCCCACCCATCAGCGCCAATTCTAAGAAAATAAGGTTATTAATGGCAGAATGAAACCGAGATAATTAGGACAGAGTCTTAATGGAAGTAAAGTCAGAGAAAGGCTTTCCAATAAAGCAAAATTGTAGTTAATGACTGTCACTCATTTGTGCTAGTGCTCATTAATTTCTTTTATTTCTGTTTATTTATGGTTTATATAATTGGAATAAAGTCATTTGCCCAGAACATTGCCAAAGGAGAAACACTTTGTCTTACAAAGAAGCATCTCGAAATAATAGCTCAATAAGTTCTAAGGTAAGCTCAGATCTTTCCTTAGCATTATGGTATATCTTCTAATATTTTATAGTGTTTTTATAAAGAAGGAATTATTTTCACTTGAGTTTTAAGAATCAGACAACTAGAATGTTGACGAGCCAGTACGCATAGAAATAACAGCTATGAGGGACAGATGATTGATAGTGGACTTGGGGGGAGGGAAGAGAGTAGACCCACAGTCAAGGAAAGCAAACGTTAGCGCAAAGGGATAATGGCTGATCCTACCTGAGCTTTACAATTCAGGAGTAAATAATGAAAGGACACATTTTCAAATGTAAATTTGATGTTCTAAGGCAGAATTTTGTTTCAGATACTTATCACATATTTGTAGAATGATACGACTTGGTGATCAAAATAATGCAGCATAAAGGACAACATAAAAAGCCCTTTATTGATTGAAACACGTGAATGGCATAGGGGTGAGCAGAGAGACAAGTAAAACTCCCGCTAAGCAGACTCATATCCTGAGGTTTAATTAGGACGGAAGATGAGGATCTTTTGTTTCACCACAGTTTTATCCTGCTTGCTTTTACACTGGCACCATTTCTGCCACCTTGGTTAAGCATCTCATAGTTAAACTCGATACAATTTCCCCATTATGAAGAACATCTAGAAAATTTACACCAGTCAACAAGTTTTAGAAATATCAAGTGTAACTTTCCTTCATCGCTAAAATGTATCTAACTTGTAGATATGAAACTTTTTCATGTGCAAAAAAATAAACCCAAACAAACAAAAAACAAAAACAAAACAAACAACAACAACAAAACAAACCAACCCAAAAAGAGCATTCCTCAAAAACCCCCAAACAAACAAGCTTCTAAAAGTTTGATGCTGACCCTCATGCCTTTGGCTTTTATATAGTTTATGAACTATGACATATTGACTTAACTCTTTAAAAATTATTTATTTATATTTTATGAACAAGTGTTCTACATGTATACCTGAATGGCAGAGGAGAGCATCAGATCCTCTTATATAGCTGTGAGCTGCCATGTGGTTGTTGGAAATTAAACTCAGGACCAGAAGAGCAGTCAGTGCTCTTAGCTGCCAAGCCATCTCTCCAGCCTCAACTTAACTCTTCATAGAGCTGTCTGTTACGTAATTTGTGTATGAGGAGACCTGAAGAATATGTCATGCCTTCCTCTATTGGTCTCCACATCACTTTTTTTGGCAACATGTTTCTCACTGAACATGGAGCTGACTGATGAGTCCAGACTGGCTGCCAGAAAGTCATAGAAATCCTCCAGTCTCTGCTTCTCCAGTGCCAGCATTACAGGTGTACACTGCCATGCCTGGCTTTTCTGTGAGCTCAGGAAATCCAAAAATAGGTGTTAAAGCCTGTGCAGCAGTACTTTACAGAGTAAACCATCTTTCTTACCCCAATCTGCAATATTTTTATGGATGATATATGGTTTTCTGTTTCTAGCGTCATTTCTATCTTCTGTGTTAAAACGATATGCTCCTAAGATACTTTATATGCTCATTTCTAAGAAATAGTGCCATCTTTTGTGAACACTGATCAAATGGTCAATGTTTCTTTAGCTCTTGGTGACTTCTAGTCACTGGACTAAGCATTTGCAATGTTCCATCCCATTTATTGCAACAATACCTAAAGGGAGGTCTTCTCAAGTGACTGAAATTTATGGAGTTTGAATGACTTCATTAAAGTTACCTAGCAGAATATGGAGCTTGGTTTTAGATCAATCTTTGAGTCATAAGGCAAGGCTATTTGACTCATCTACAGTTCTTTACTGAAGATGTACCATGTGCCAGGTAGGGCACTTCGTAATTTATAGGTTTCAAAAAGAAAAAGATCTTCTTTAGCATCAAACAGAAACCACAAATCTAAGGCAGGGATTGTTATAAGAAAGACACTTCTGGGTTTAGGCTAGGAAAGTTCTGTAGGTAAGTTCCCTCTCTAAAGAATTTCTTGGTGAGCCAAGTGTGGCTTCTGAGTTCTCCTGTTGTCACAGCATACTGTACTCCAAGTCTGCTTCACAGTCCCTAAGAACTACTGGGAGAGGTAAATCCTGCCAAAATTTGAATAAAACTAGAAGTGTCTGAACAACCCAAGAGAAGTTAAACTTTTACAAAATGGCCTTTTTATGGATTCATTCAGTCTGTCACTCATTCAGTCACTCATAAATGCATAACTCATTTTAAAACAAAGATGTGAGGGACAAAGAAATGCATTTGAAAACTTTGAAATCATGTAATTCAAGGGTAGAGAAGTGAACATGCTCAAATCAAGACCCATACACTCTGTTTTGAAAAATGGAATCATGATGCCATTCTCTGGGTCAATTATTCAATACGCTATGCCTCACAACACGTTCCCCCCCACACCCCTACTGTTAGCCTTGTTTCACACTTTCTCTCCCTAATTCAGCAAAGCTTTTTGAATCAATGGCTATGCTAGGAAAATCCAACAAAGTCTTTTCTGTTGTTGTTGTTTTGAGAAAGTTGATTTTAATTCAGTTATATTGTCTTTGAAGATTGAGTTCACTGTTTTCTTCTCAAATAGGTGTTGGGTAACGGCTGATATATTAGGAAGTTCCATGAATAATTATTGAAGGAATGAATGCACATGATCAAGCTAAGATTAGAAGCCCAGTGTTCTTGATTCCAACTGAGTGTCTGTTGTCACCTAGTTCATAAGAGGAACAAAGCAAAATCTCTGCTTTTGTGAACAGGAAATTTAACTGTCTTCCGATGCACAACTTTTCTTTCTGTCTAAATCAAATTAAGGCTAAACTAAAAGCAATTCAGTCAAAAGAGATTCATTCGGAGGTTGTTTTCAAATTGAAATCATGTAAACTCAACAACCAAATGTACAAAACTTTGCCGAAGACCTAGAAAATCATATTTGCTTTCAATAAAGTCGTGATTATTGATGTAGTACACTAGCTATGCCCCTGTGAGCGAAAATAAAATCAGACAAAGTGAAAGTGTTTGGCAAGCATATTGAGACTTTTTTTGGGAGATTTGAAAACCTTTAACTGAGCTGATTTGATATCCAAAGATGTAGCAGAAAAATACAGGTAGCTCAACTGTCATCTTTCTCTGTGATTAATGCATGCTGTGCCAATACATCTGGCTATTAAGAAATACATAATACCTTCATTCAGCATTCATTTATATATTTCATGTGATTATAACATAGGGCTGATTTTTCTATTATCATATAAAGTACCTGCCACAAAACGCTCTAGAGGAATTCAAAGTGCCCGCTGGAGACAGATGTTTAAATTCAGAGAAAAGCTTAATTTTGAACAGGAATGAAGGAGATTTTAAAACATACCCCATGTTGCCATGGTGCATGTGAGAGAATTCAATAGCAGATGTTCAAAACAAAAGCATGATGGGATACCTAGTACTGAAAGAATAATGGATCTTTGTAAATGCCGTATAACACTCACCTTGGCCATCACAATCCTTATACCGAAGTACTTAGTGCATTGTTCAAAGACACATTTCCAAATTCTTGACTAGCAGTCCTGGCTCAGCACGGTTATTGCTCAGTACACACTTTCTGATGAGCTCATGAGTGCTTGTCCATTGTCTTCTGCAACCTCCCAAGCATTCTCAAAATCCCGAGTCTTGTTTCATAGTCTTTGTTCTTTGTTTTCCTAACTGTAAGAAATGCCTCATGATGCTCCAGAGAAGTCCTTTAAGTATTTCCCAACTCTGATCTCACCTGTGCAATGATTTCTCAGGCATCTTCTAGGTAAGACGAAGGATGCTGCTGCTCCTCTGTCACGATGGCAACTTCTCTGCTGCTATGACAGCATCTGATACTCTACCTCCTTTGTCACTGCTGTGCACAGGCCCTCGTTGCCCACATTACAGATGTTATCTGTGTGCCTTCCCTGCATGCACACGGAAAAATGAAGGAGGTGTTATATATTTCACAACTGATTGCTCTTCCTACTTCTTCAGTTCATGCCGGGTAAGTCAGATAACAAGAGAACACTTACATAATCAAACAAAACCAGGAAGCACACACAAATAAAAAACAAGCATGCCTCAAAACATACAGGAGGAAAGGAGGTGGCAATAAGTTTTCTATGTGTGCCTAGAACTTACCATTTGTCCTGTTTCACTGTATGTTTGAACATAAAACAGTAGATTTTGTCTTTTTTTGTGCATTGTATTTTTTCCTTTTACTTAATGCTTCCTTTTTGAAAAAGAGTGGCCTAATTTACATAGCTAATGTCATGTGACATTACTAGAGGATCATGTTTATTCTGTTCATGTTGCTCCTGCTGAAACACGTTTTATGAAGGTCTCACGGGGGCTGGAGAAATGGCTTGGGAAGTAAAGGTGCTCACCGTCAAGGCTGTTGACCTGGGCTCCACGTCTGTGGACGCCATGGTGGAGGGAGAAAATTGATTCCCCAAATTTTCTTTTGATCTTCAGACATGTATGGATGCCACACATGGATACAAAAGATGTGAGAACAAACATATCTCTGCTGAGATTTACTCAAAGTAGTTAAGTTTCAAAATTCAAGCTTATTGCTTGTTGCTAGTTCTTATCATTTTGTCTAATTTTGTTTCATTCAAATTAGTCATCTCAAATTTGAAATTTGAAGATTCACAACAATTGAAAATAAAACTCTACCTTCCAAGTATGAGTTATTGGTTAGGAAACACAACCTTAACAACCCCTGACAGGAAATATTATGTAACTATTAAAATAACAACATTTGGTAGGAAATTAGGAATGACTGACATAAGCACCTTTCACTTTCTTTTTCATATTCATTGGTGATTTTTGATTTTAGGTAAGATTAAGCCTACAAAGCTGTTTCAACAATCAAATGTGATCACCATTTACTCTTTTTTTCTTTTTTGGTTTTCGAGACAGGGTTTCCCTGTGGCTTTGGAGCCTGCACTGGAACTAGCTCTTATAGACCAGGCTGGTCTTGAACTCACAAAGATCCGCCTGCCTCTGCCTCCCGAGTGCTGGGATTAAAGGCGTGCTCCACCACCGCCCTTTTACTCTTAATTTTGGTTCAGTAATATTGCATTCTAAAAGCATTTTCTTCACCTGCATTTTTGCTTCTTTCTGTTTAGATGGAGATGTGTGTATGAATGAGTGTGTGCATATGGTTGTGTGTGTCTTTATATGTATGCATGTGTGCGCACCTGTGTCTTTATGTGCATACATAAGTGTACTTTTTTTAATGCGCACTTGTGTGTGTGCGTGTGCGCTCATGTCACATATTCTTTTCTCAGGTCCAGCAGATTTTGTTTTAGTTTTACAATCTCAAATATAAAAACCATACCAGTTTTGTTACAATTTGTATAGTCAATTTTCTCAGGTTAACAGAGAGCCCTTTAATAAGGGACCCAGATATTTTTCTTTTTCTGGAATTATTTTGTTGAGTTGTAACTTTATAAATTAACTCTATTTCACCATTTTCTTCATGACTTTAGCTAACCAATCACAAATGAATCAAATTGTTTGCGTCTCCTTTCTGTATAGCCACAGTCCTGATTTTTCTTTTTACTTTTGTTTTCATCAACACACCACTATGCCTCTTTACAACTTACTTTTGTTGTTGAGTCCATTCTTCTTTTAGCATCTCGCTTGTTAGTCTATTTCTGAGGTGAGTTTTGTCTATGTCAAGAAAGACAATGATTATTTGTGCATTTCTGTTTATGCATTGTGATCTAAGTTTTCTTTTTAATGAGTAAATTCATATTTAAGAGATCCAATTTCATTTCATTCTGTTTTACATATTTTTATTATGGAGAATATAAGCTGGTATATTTCAATTACATTATCTATTTCTTTGTATAAGTTTCACTGATATATCTGGAATACATTTTCACATGTTTATCTTTTAGATTATAATGAACTATATGAGGACAAAAGTGTGTCTTAGGTGTTGTTTTGATCTTTCAGACAAAAGCATCTCCTTCCTTTGATATGGAAAAACTGATTTTTGTTAATTGACTGAATTTCTTATTCTCTTAGGTATAGGCTGTCTTTGGGTGTTGTGACCCTCTTTTCTTTGTGTTGGGCCTTTAAACTGTCATTTCCTGTCCTTAATTTTCCTCATGGTCATGTCTCCATGCTTCCTTTGGGACAGTGTGCCTTATAAGGGACTGGCCTCCAGTGTTCTGTGTCTTATCTCTTTCTATTGCATTCCTAGTCAGGAATCCTCCAATGGACCAGGTCTCAGTCTTGCTTTTGTACTTCCCCTACCGTGGAACTCAGTCCTTTCCCAGGGACTGCCCTTCATCTACCAGGGAATTTTTTTCTCTGTCTTTACATGCATAGCCTCTGCGTGATGTGGGTTCAGTGAACCCGACCCGCGGGTCCAGTTATTCAGGGTCTGAAGAGGCTCCTACCTGAAAATCATGGGCGAGAGAAAAGAAGGAGAACAATCAAATCTGTCTTGTCAAGGTCTCACTTTATTAAGGAACGACACCAGTATATATAGCCCCAAAATGGGGAGCTAGGTTTGAGGTGGGGGTCCAGGCAGAGATCAGGAACTGGGGGTAATAAACACCTAGTTAGCTAACTAGCACACATTCTTTTGTGGATAGCTAACTAAGGAAGAGGGGAATCTCTGTAAACATCCTTGAGGCAATGGCCTCCTTATCTTTGTAAGCTTCCTAGAGTCAAAAAGTCCTAGCTGGCTCTGTTAAACATTCTAAGTCAAAGGCCTTTGATGACCTTCTGTAATTATAGGGCAAAATGTCCCTGACAGTTCAGGAATTGTCACTGTCGAACTTTGACTTTTACTTCAAGTTTTACATAGAATTTGAAACGTCCTTTAGGTTGACCATTCTGTAGCCCTGGATCTACATGTCTTACAATTCATGTTGATCTATGTAGTCCTTTGTACACAGTGTGGGAATATTAAGCCATACGTGGAGATGTTTATCTGCAGAATTCCAGGCTGCATCAGCAGGTGTTATTAGAAGCATTCTTGTAAAGATGGTGAAGAAAAAGTAATACTGCATTCATGAAGCAGAACTTGTCATAAATTCTTTTGATGTGTCCCTTCCTCCTGACTAGCACTAGCTTTGTTAATGGTTTACAGGGAACCTGCCCTGGAAACCAGTGCACTTCAGTTTATCCACCTTGGTTTTAACTAGGTAGTAGGATTATATATAATTTTCTTTAGTAACAAATATCACAAAAGAAAAATAAAAACAATTCTATTTTAGAAAATTAAGAGCTTTCACACTTTAATTAGATTCATCTAAGTCTGTACATTGCTATTTTAACAAAAATATATTCTACTGATCCTACCTTATATTCTAAATGAATTTAGAGTATGTTAATTAAGTCTCTTGCAACTATAATTAAATGAATTATTCATGCATACATATACACACATTTACATGTACATTCAGGAATAATTGTATAAAAAAATCAAATATCTATCCCTGGTCAAAGGACAGGGATAAGAAGTGCAGAGAGCATATCTCAGGATGGATGGATTACTGCGCCTGAAAGGACATGGTCACCAGGGCTGGGTGCTGCCACATCGTTCTGCAGAAGTAGTGGCATAGCTATAAACACTACAATTTTATCTATGCCTTTCTCTGTCCCTGAGCTATTCTGTTCCAGATAACATTTTGAAATAGGGGCATAAGATGAACACTTTCTTGAAGAAAAATGATGACATATTATAAACTTTTTCTACAGTAAGATATGCCATATGTTTGAATGACTGTAACAAGTGTGACATTCTTTTCTGGCATTAGCACAGTTGAAGTTATCTGAAAGAAAATGAGGACAATCCAGGAGATTAAAACTTTGATCTCAAAAATACCAGAATTTTAGGATAAAAGTTTACAGTGAGGCAAAATTTGGTTATTCACAATTACATCTCGTGAGGACCAAAGCCTTGTTTTTAGTCTTTAGAATTTTACTTCATTCCACTCTGGAATTGTATTTTCCTTCCATATTATTTACTTTTCTATTGCTTTGATAAAACACCATGATCAGAGAAACTCACAGAAAGTAGGGTTTATCTTGGGCTTACAGTGCCAGAGAGTTAGGGTCCATGAAGACTAGTGAAGGTAGCTGGCTGCAGGCAGTTGGAACAGCAGCTGAGAGCTCACATCTCAAAATGCAAACAGAAAGCAGAAAGCTAACGGAGAATGACTTGTGGCTTTTGAGATCTCAAAACCTCTCCCAGTGACACTCACCTCCAGCAATGCCACACATTCTAAGCTTCTTCCAGCAGGATTTATCCAACAGGGATCAAGTATTCAAATGCCAGAGACTTATGGGGGACATCTCTTTCAAATGACTATATCTCTCAAGTGGAAAAATCCATCCTACTGTAAAGGATGATCCTTTTGATGACCTGATTTGAGTCACCCTCTGTCTTCTACTTTTGGCTCAAGTATAGGGTTAGCACTTTAGGTTAGCATTTGGGCATCACATGACACTATTACCACTTAATTTTAAATATATAAAGTACATGAGGAGAGTGATGTGTTCACAGCAGATAACAGCAGACAGTGAATAAACAGTTGCAAGAGCTCTTCTCAGCAAATGTGCACCAGGATAAAGCAAGTCTTGTGCAGTTTATAGTTTATATATTTTGTAGTCATAGACCACAAAACGCTTTCCTGCCCATCACTTCCTTTCTAAAACAAAAGGTATAAGAATGGGTAGTGCAGAAGTTTTGTTGATCCTAATTGCTATTATTACTTCATTTTATTGAGGACCTCTTAGTTTCCAACAGGAAAGGACAGTCATGTATCTCATGTTTTCAAATACCAACGGGTACATTATAAAGATTATGAAATGTTAATTAAGATGTCGGCCTGTGATTATGCTGGAATGGCCGGAACATTTTAAATTCAAATTGACCTTATACATCTAGGGAAAACACATGTCGTTTCATGATGATAAATTTTATTACAAAAGCTTTATGAATATACAACAATTAATGTATGGCTTGAAAGCATCTGTGTTTATTTTGCTTTTGCCAAAAAACAAAATAGCTCTTCAGAATTATTTAGAGTTGTTCAACTGTCTTGACTATACTGGGGCCACTGCTGGCTCCAGTGTTCAGAGTTTGCCATAAACATTATTGTTTTCTGTTAAGGTCCACAAATATGTTAATTCACATGTTTTTGGACTATGGTCAATGTTGTGACTATAAATATTTTATATAATACCAGTTTTATTGAAGTTATAATATCAGTGAGTCTGTATTATCAAAACAGTGGCATAAGGACAGAATATGGTTAAAGAATAATTTCAGAAACAGCTAGAATACTACATTTGGAGTTAAAGCACTTATGGAGAATGAACATTTGTGTCCGCTCAAAACATTAATTATTGACAGCAAGTTATGGATTACATTTAGTATGGCTTCTGAAAAACTTAGTCTAATAATTCAGGTGTAACAACACAACACACACACACATACACACACATGCACACATACACAATTTTTACTAGGCTAAGAACAAAATATTAGAAAATATAAACAGATCTCAGAATTTTTGCAGGGCTAGAAAAGACCTCTAGTCCATATTTTCAAAGAAACTCAGAACTACAACATATCTAAAAGGATGATAACCGTGCCGTGGACCTATAACTGTCAGAAAACTGCAAAATTAAGTAGCCCTTCATCCAGGTATTACTACTCTGTTCCATATAAGCCCCGGGAATGGTAGCCTTATATTCTGCCTCCTACCTTTCTAGTATTCCTGCAGCATTTCAAATCCATGGGAAGTTGAGACCAAATCTGTAGTAACAGCTAAAGAGGATATAGGAGAAATAATTTTTACAGCTAAAATTTCAACACTTAGCAGGATTAGAATATGTAAACTAGAAGATTCATTTTGTCAAACAAAGGTAGGACTAAACACAATTACATGCCTAATATTCTTTTTTATTCAAATGACATACTCATTCCTTAGATTGTTAAATATTGTGAAATTATATTTCAGATACCACATTCTCATTGCTTTTATTTTAAATGTTGTGAAATTATATTTTGAATGTCATGCATTGATGTGGGAGTGTTCTCCTGTATTTTGTATTACTCTTATTGGTTGAATAAAGAGCTGCCTGGCTTATAGGATAGGTCAGCGCTTGGGTGGGCGGAGTAGACAGAACGGAAGTTCTGAGGAGAAGAAGGAAAGTGAGCCAGTCGCCATGAGGCCCCCGCTGCAGAAGGAAGTACCGTAGATCTGTCCAGTAAGTCACCCACCTCGTGGTGACATACAGACTTTTATAATGGGTTAGTTTATGAGGTGAGGGCTAGCCGGGAAGAGGCTAGAGATAATGGAGGCAGTATTTAAATGAATCCAGTTTGTCATGTGGTTATTTCGGGTGCAGGCGACCAGCGGCGGCTGGGGAACATACAACCCGCACACACCTCTCCCCTAATTACAACAATGCATGATTCTATGTATTAGAAGTGTTTTTAAAGGTATAGAGAGAGGACCTGTTTACTTTTCAGCATCCATGTGATCTAAAGCTCTCTTCTGGCCTCTGAAGGCATCAAACACACATATGGTGCATGGATTTACATACAGAAAAACCATCTATACATATAAAATAAAAATGTTTTAAGAATTTTGAATATATTACACATAGTTTTATAAATTATTAGCACCATAGATTATATAACTGCTTATCTAATGCCTTCAGCACTTGAGTTTTCATTGGCTAATATTATTTTATGCCTACTTGTTCCTCAGGTATATTATCAGTTTAAAAATTGAACCTTGCCATATTTTCTCAGAAAAATTAATATTAAGTCAGAACCTGAGATGTTTGAGATACTTTTGCTAGTTTACATAGTTTCACAGCAAATCATTGTCAGCCATGTTCTTTCTACTCATTGTGCTTCTCCAGAGTGGCAACTGAAGGGGAGGCTGGCTTTGTGAACAGAGAATTTCCCCACTCTCCTTGATGTATGGAATGGGAGTTGAGATTTTCCATCTAAATAGCCAATGAGAAATCTGAAATACAGAGGGCAGCTTACAGCTCTTGCATTGTAACCGCCATCCAGGCCAGTGGGATCCAGTTTGTATCACCCCAGCTGGGAAGATGGGAGTCCCCTTCCCCAAGCCACTGTATTTCTAAATCTTCCTGAAGTGTAGGGCATGCTCCTGCCAGCTGATCTCCTTTCAGCTCCTCTTAAAGCATCTTCTGTCTCTTGGAGAATCACCAGCCCTGTTTGATACATCACTAAGCACATTACGTTTTAGAACATGACTCTTCTTTCTGTGCCTCTGAAATACACACATAAAATAAGACAAGGTAAGTCAGCTTGACAAATGTTGAGTTTGACTAGAGAGAATTTATGTCTACTGCCTTGGCCAAGATAAATTAGACTTAATCACTCTTACCATCATCATTAATTTCCTTCCTAAATTTCCAAGTGATAACAAATCAGTTAAAATGTGCACCTACCCTAGAGTAAGCAGCCTTGTCTCAGGGTTATTGTGCTGCTGAAGGAGTAGATTTTTCAAGCTGTGTTTTGAATAAAGAAGATATCTTAGGGGGATAAAGATGTGTATGAGATTCACAGACCTAGACAAAACAAGACACATGTTCGAAAATTATCACTGCATTTGGACAATGGGGGATTTATTTGATTCAGAAACTAGATTCATCAACCAAATAATTTAATAGATTAATTTGTAGCAATCTACCATAGACTATAGTTTCTACAGAGAGTGAGAAAATGTTTACATGTAAATTGTTTTCTAGTGATGGATCTAACCGCATTTTAATTCTTCCCCAGCACTTGAGAAGCTGAGACAGCAGAATTGCCATGAGTTCAAGATTAGATTGAACCACATAATTAGTTCTGGATCGGCCAGGGCTGTGGCAAGACCTTGTCTCAAAATCCCAAAACAAAATAACGAAACAAAGGAGAAAACAAAACAAAACAAAAAAAAAGCAAAACAAATTTAAAATACCCAATAAAGCCCCACAAAAACTTTCTTCCTGGAGACTGCTGTGACCTGTAAAAAGTGAAGAAGAAAAAAAAATCTTAACAGTAAATGATCTTCATTGTGTGTTAGGTGCCAAGCCCCATGATGAACTTTATTCTTCCAACAAACTTTTCCCAGGACCTGGGGAGTGCTGAAAAAACAGCAGAGGAGACAGAGACACCAGCCTCAGGATTTTTCAGGTGAGAAAAACATGGGACAGGAAAGGTGAGTGAACTACACAGAAAAGCCCAGCAGATTGGCTATGAGAAGAGAAGAGCAGATGAAGCTGGGACATATGTTTCTGTGGTGGGTGAGACTTCTGATTGAGTGGTTGTGATCATGGTGAACCAACGGGGAACTGTGGTGATTATAGGTTCATACATACACTCTCCTTGCTAGCTCCTCAGTGATTGTTTCTCTCTCTTTGCTTTCTAGCTTGATGCCGAGCTTCTTCGCAGGGAAAATAAGGCCTTTCCTTCTGGAATATAGCATTCTCTTTTCAGCTTGTAACTGTGGCCCTTCACACAGCCACTAGAGTCCTGGCTCAATCACTGCTCCTGCACTGATGTCATTTTATGGCTTTCCTCATTGTGTTCAATGTCTAGAGGTCAATGACTAAGGTCATCTGAATTCTTGTTTTTCTTTAATCCCCTTTGTTTACTCAAGCCAATAGAATCATAAATGAAAAATGAGGATTAAGTTGGAGTGTAATGGTTTATTCCTATAATCTTAGCACTCAGGGAACTAGGTGAGTTGAACTAGGAAGATTGTAGTGAATTTGCGGCCAGCCTGAGCTACAGTGTGAGCTGTGGTCTTAAAGAAACAAACTTTGTTGACTCCTGATAGGAAGCCTCATCCTTTTAGAGGCACCGAAGGGGGTGGGGTGGGGAAAGGTGAGGTGAGTAGGAGGAGGGGGAGGAAGTGGGAACTGGGATTGTTATGTAAATTGAGGAAAGTTTGAGAAAAATAAAATAATTAAAAAAGAAACAACCCAAACAAAATAGGATTAATTAAATTACCTTCACAGACAAAAAATACAAACAAAATCTTTGTGTTACTTGTATATTATTGCCTCTTTATAATTATCCATGAAAAAAAAAAAAGAGAATAACTGCTGATTTTCTCATAGACAGCCACAGAAAAAGTAATTACCAATAGGCCATATGTTGAAGGCTCAAAACCAGGTTAGAAATTTTTGGAAGTGAAAAAGAGTTATTTATTATTTTTTACGTAGTTCTTCCTAATCTCAGCACCCCAATTCTCAAGTAAATATAGAGAGTAAAACATCTATAAACATCATAATATCTGTTACTTTTCATTTCAGGGATATATTGGATAATATAAAGTAAAAGCCAGATGATGTACAATTATCATTATTCTAAAAGAATATTTCTAGCATATTGTTACTTTCAGATTATATGGTTTAGGAGATCTTGGTTCAGGAGATCTTGTTTTTTTCTCCTTCCTATGTAGATCCGCATATGTCTCTCTAAGGTACTCTTTGTTGTCTAGGTTCTGTTGGGTTGTGAACTGTAGGATTTTTTTTTTAAGTTCAAAAGTTCAGATTATATGGTTTAACAATTCTGTAACAATGGTTTTATTAGCTCCATTTTATGAGGGAGTTAAGATCTGATTTGGAAAAGTTCCAAAAAATGCTCAGGATGGCATGGCATGTCTGTGTAGTGATGTTTTGTTTGTGATCTAACAAAGCTTTCCTGAAGGTCCGAGTGCAGAGCTAAACCATTCGTTAGCCGCAGGGACCAGGGAGAGGTAGTACACACCTTTAATCCCAACAATTAGAGTTCAGGGCCACCTTGGGCTACACGAGATTGATCCATTCTAAAAGGGAAACAGGGCCAGGTGGTGGTGTCTCATACCTTTAATCCTAGTACTTTTGAGTCTTATGCCTTTAAACCCAGCACTAGGGAGGTGGAGACAGGAAGGAATATAGCTGGGCAGAGAGAGGACTATAAGGTGGGAGGAGACAGGCGCTCACTGCATGATTCCTAGAAACAGGAATTTGAGGACTTGGTTCTGAGGATTTTATAGTGGTAAGAACAAGCAGCTGGCTCTTTAACTTCTCTATTCTTCCAGCCTTTACCTGCTAATATCTGATTCTGGGTTTGCTATTAAGACCAATTAGAATACATGCTACATGCTTACAAGAGCTGGTTCAAAGATCACTGATGTCTTTTCTCCCCCAGAAGCCGGTGTGCCACCTTCTTAGCAGGAACAGAGTTCCTCAGCCATTTCAACGTTGATTTCTACAACCAGAATTTGTGGTGCCTTCAGCATCTAATGATGGTGAGCAAGCAAGAGCAATGACGAGCTGTTTCCTTTGGGGTGCTTCTGGGGCATCTCTGACCAGTAACTCATAGGAAGTAACCTGTGCCTGGCACAAAAGTATTCATTTTATTACCCCTATCTTCTGGGAGCAGCGTTGTTCAAATTGATGAATAAATGTAAATAAAAATCAAATGAGAAGTCAAGTTTGACTTTTTACGGCATTTAAACATTTTGGAAACTTGCATATCTGTACCGTTTCAAATGCAGAGGATTCTTAAGACACTCAGTCAATAGTCATGTCATTGTTAATTAATAATCACCTTTGTTAGTTAGAAATTTTTGGTAAATTCACATTGACACAGAAACAGCACATATTGGTAAAGAACTTTTAATTTGAATTAAATATTAAACCACAAAACCCAAAATGTACTCTTCTTAAATAAGGAAAACGGAATGATGTAGGTTTTCTAAGATGTAGAATACAGACAGGAATGTTGCTTTAAGAAAAGTACTCAAGCTTTTGCCAAAATAGAACTTGTGCCGGTGATGTTGCAGTTACCATGGTTACTACAAATTTGTTACTTAATAGCAAAGCAAAGAGATTCATAAACATGCTAATTATATCTGATACATTTTCCAAACTGTTTTGTATGAATATGCATATAGTTTACAAAAAATGAATGTCCCCATGCAGTAATTTTTCAAGTTTGGGAAGGTTTTACTGGGTTCTCCACAATATAGCATATGATCTTTTCTGACAGAGGAAGAAATAAGGAAAATTTTGTGATTTACTGTGATGAAGACAAATAAGGTAATAATTTTTAGGTGCTAAATATGATATCTAGTCAGTCTGTTCAAAATTTTAAAATTTGAGATTAATAATAAAACTATTCTTATTCTAAAACTCTATTTAAGGAAATATTAAGGAAAACGGAAGTTTGTTGAAAAGGAATGAATACAGTACTGAGGACTGAGGGTTTCCCCCTCCCCCATCAATTAGCTTGCTATGAATTAGCATGTAAAGGTGAACAAATGATATCTTAACGAAAATGTTTTCTTTTCTATGGCATAAGTGTCTGAGAAATTTCAAGGCAAAGAGAAGACAGAAAAAAATCAGAGGGCCCCCTTACAAAAAAAAAATGCTTCCCTTACAAAGCAAAGCTTTCAGCATAAGAAGAGACCTAAGTCCTGACATGGGCAGAGTAGGTCACGGAGTTGCCCCAGATTATCCATTGATTGCAGCGTAACTCAAAATTGACACAGGAAAGAGCCTGTGATCCTTCCTGAAGAAGACAGATGGTTTGAGAGATTTGTGACTTCATTCATTGTTTCACACAGCTTTCCGATGAGTAAGGCTTATAAGAATCTTCAGAGAACCGTACCGGCAGGGGCTTTGCCTTAATCTTGTGATTGAGGGTGTCACTATGTTCATTTTGAAATTATATCCCACTTTCTCTTTCATTGACACTCACTTTCGTCCTTCTAATGAACAGAACATTTAGGCACGGCTGCCCACTAGGTGCCCATAAACCGAGTAGTAACAGAGATATGTGAACATTCAGCTACTTACTGGTATAAGCTGTGTTTTTCATGTTTACAACCAAAGCACATAGAACATGCTGGCTGTGTTTCATATGTTGGAGCAAGTCAGAGGTACAGACTGAAAAATCTGCTCAGGAGCTCACTGTCACTGACTGATTGATATCAGCCGTTACAAGATAAAACGTTATGGCATCATAATTCTCTTTGATGCAGAGTAATCTTTGATCTTTTACCATCAACAGAAGATTATAATATATACTTACGGTGATAAATAATACCCTTTCACTGATGTCAGAGAGACAGAGAGAAAGAGAGAGTGCAAGTTAAATTGTTAACAGTTCTAGTAGCTAGCATTTTATTTGCAATAATAATAACAATAATAAGTAGATTGAATGCCTTGTAAATAGAAGGACTAGGTTACTGGGCATGGTTAAAGTATCACAACTTCCATGTGAGAACAATGAATCATCAGTTATTCACTTTTGAAAGTGAAACAAAAGGTTACATTTAAAAAAACACAAACAAACAAAATCCAAAAAAACCTACGAAATTCAAAGCCCTGACTTAGATTTTGATTGGAGGTTCCCAGAGCGCAGAGGCACCTATTACAGGCATTCATCGCCAAAAGATGATGTGAATAAAAAAATCAGGAATAAAACATTTTGTATAAAATATTTGAGAGTCTAAATACTTTAAAAACCAATCTTTCATTGCTTTTAGAATATAGTTTAACTCTTATCACAAAGGAAATACATGAGGTATGCCAGCTTTATAAAGTTATTATTAATGGAAGTTCTTGGAGCATGACATGATTGAATGATAGACTTCACATACCTTTTTTCCTGCTAAGAAAAACATTCATCCTTAGAGATCCAGCCCTGAGGCTGTCGCATCTTTAGTGAGTGTGTTCCAGTGCATTATTTTCTGATCTCTGTATCCCCAGCCAACTTCCTGCTGCTGTGCTGTATGGCTCTGGCGTCTCCTGCATCCCTACTACTCTGTACCGGGCCTGGAGGTGATACATGTCTTTATGACTTCATCAGTCCATCAGTTCTGGGTGGGGAGTAGAAACATGTTCCAGTCATCAGCATTCTGCATACATGCAATAAGTCAGTGACTATTGATTACATCCTGAAAATACATAAAAAATATATATAAAAAGACCATATGGAATGCTAAGAAAAGGGCTGACATAAAGTAAAATGGGGCTGTGGGGGCAGTTAACAACTTAGAGAAGTGATCAGTAAAGAAGACACCAAGCCCACGCCCATTGTAATTCCTCTCTGTCTTAACCTTCAGAGCTTTAAGGCCTTCAGGACAGCTCACTGCAAACTTGCCTGGACCCTTCACTCTCCTTGCTCCCTCGCTCTGGTATAATTCCAGATGAGTCCTCTGACTTGATCTTCACATTTTCTGAAATAGTTAGGCCATGTATCATACTTTCTACTGTTTCCCTCCCTGTACCTCTTTTCCTTCCCCATTTTCCATTCCATCTTACTTCTTCCTTTCTTTCATCCCTGCTCTTTGCTTTTTATCATCAAATTCATTTTCTTTTTCTGATGCCAGGGACTCAATCAAAGTCTTTCTACTTGTTAGTTCTAGGTAGCACTTCGTCACTGAGTGCCATTCCAACCAGTACCATGCATTTTTATTTGGAGCAAACATAGCAGCTCAAAGGGGTTAAAGGCTTGTCAGTGTCAGAAGGATAAGAAGCAAATTGTAGACATTTTGGGTATCTGATTCCCAGAAAAATGGCATTTTCTATGGTATCACAAACTTTTCTTAAGGATAATCACACATATTTTGGTTATTCACAATATTTGTGTTATCTTCAAAATCCTTGGCTCATAAGTGGACACCTACAAAAGGAGTCAACTAGACTATTTGTGTGGTAGCACTGGATATCATGTGACCAAAATATATTATCTCTAACCAAAATTATTTGAGACTATCAGGTAATAAAAACACTCTTAAAACTAAGATAACACTTTTCAGTTAATATTTTTCAAGTTGAGGTTTAATGTTATTGTTGGAGATATTTTAGCAATAATTTTCTCTCCAATAGTGGTAAATTTAGAAGTTTCTCTGAATTCATCTTCATGGATATATTTGTACATAGTATTTAACACCTGGTCATGCCACATTATTCAGGTCATAAAAAAAAAGCAACCTTCACAAACGAGAGCTTCCTTAAAAAGTTCTATTGAATGATTGTTTTGAGAAACATTAAAAGGCATCATTATCCCAATGTGGGTGAGACTCTGGTGGTGTAGGAGGTCCTTCTGTATTTGTGTTGCTTTCATTGGTTAATCAATAAAGAAACTGTTTGGCTTGATAGGAAAAAACTTACATAGGCAGAGAAGACAGAACTCTATTCTAGGAGGAAGAAAGCAGCAGATAGAGAGAGCTGCCATGGAGTTGCCAGAGTCAGGTGTGCTCAATCTTTCCCGGTAAGTCACAACCTCGTGGTGACATACAGATTATTAGAAATGGGTTCAATCCAGATGTGAGAGTTAGCGAAGAAGAGACTAGATATAATGGACCAGGCAGTAATTTAATTAATACAATTTCTGTGTGGTTATTTCTGGGATTAAGCTAGCCAGGTGGTGGGACTCAGCCTGCTCCTCCTACCACACTCTGGCCTTCCCAAAAGTTGATGAACAGTACTCCAGAACCAGAGACTCAAGAAATTTGATTGAACAATTGTTTTTAGCTTTAGTGACTTGTAAGTGTAAATTTTACAATTAGGATGATTAATAGACTCATAAATGAATGAATAATCTGTTTTATGTAAGAAGACATCATTGGCAAAAGAGGAAGAGGCTCACTCAATTTCACATAGTCTGTGGACTTTCATCATGATTATTTTCTTGTTAATTTAAATGTAAATTTTCTCATGTCTCAGTGGTTATACCAGTTGTCTACTGCTATATAACAAGCCATTCAATTCAATAGTAGTTGTGTGAACTCTGGCTCCCGCTGTCAGGCTGTGTTAGTGATGATTACATCATGATGTATTTCCATCTATCTAGAAACCCAGCTCCTCAACCTATGTGCATAATAACTACTTCCCCAACTACTTACTTAGTCACCAAGCCTAAAGAAAACAGTGAAGTATTGGCAATAGTAGAGGAACTTCAGGATCTAGAATATAGATCACTCTGTAAGAAGATGAAGTGATCTAGAAGGGACTTGAGGGTATGTTGCATAAAGATGTCAAAGATAGTTCTTAGCCATAGCATTTATTAAATCTAAAAAAAAAAGAATTGGAAACACTCCAGCAAAAGCTGAAGTTGCGGAGTAGGAATAGATTGGGAGAAAAGCATCTCACTTGTCTTGCTATTACTTGGGTTTTCTTTGAACCTAATAGTTAAGATTTCTGATAAGATCTAAGATATTATTATTAGTTTATCTGCTTAAGAACTTTGCTGACAATGAATGAAATATACCACCTGTTGTTTCAGGAGGAACACTGACCAGGGGCTTAAAATGGATATTTTAACTTTTCTTAATCCCTATGACTGTAGAATTTTTCTTAATTTCATCCCAGATAGGATCCTATGTGCTTTTCTTGATGTCCTACATCAGTTAGTCATGTGAAAGAAGTAGCAGGAATTAGTGATGGTAAACAATATTCTCATTCACGCTTCCAGCTGTGGGCAAGGCTCTACCCAACCCACTTGAAATGTGGACCAGGCTAATTCCAGTTTTTATACAGAGTGATATTTGGTTTCCAAGGAGATGGTGTTAGAAAATGCAAGGCTTTCTGATGATTTGACTTGGGCCTCCTACCCACAGCATTGGACACATTCTACTCCATTGATCAAAGCCATTTATAAGGCCCCCTCCAAGGGGCAGATAGGGAGGTTGACTTTGCCTTATTCCTCTTGGTGGAAACCATAACAATGTACCAGAGAAGGGAGGCCCTCAGATTTCCGCACTAGATACTAGTGTTTATTTCCATGGTCCCTATGATTCTCAAGCATCTTCATACAGAATATTTCCTTGTTAGGGTACACAGTCCTACTTCTGTCCTGGTGCAAGCAAAAAACTGTTGCACATTAATGAGACAACTTTTTTTTGTTTTTTTTTTTTTGTTTTTTTTCAAGACAGTTTCTTTGTAGTTTTGGAGCCTGTACTGGAACTAGCTCTTATAGCCCAGGTTGGTCGCGAACTCACAAAGATCCGCATGCCTCTGCCTCCCGAGTGCTGGGATTAAAGGCGTGTGCCACCACTGCCTGGCGAGACAACTTTTTCTAACTTGGAAAAAATGACAATATTAATATTCTATTGTTTAGTAATATTTGATGGACTAGGTTGACAATTTAAAAAAAAGTCTATGTATCTCTATTTTTCTCAGAAAGATGTTGAAGTTATAACTGGTTCTGTCACAAGTGCTGGGCTTTGGTTTCTGTTCAATGAAGATCCATAATTGATCTGTGTGCCAGCTACACTGCTACAGATTGTTTCCTGCTATTTCGTTTTTAATTCGATATGCAGCATCATTCACAAAAAGCATTGCTAGCCCTTCCATAGAAAATCAATCACCAGCTAAAGAGAAGAAGACTGTTTTTAATGGAATATTGAAAAATGTGGAAGTTACTGCATCACGCAGAAAGGAGGCAATGAGTGTGGTATGTGTAGAGTGGTTTGATAGGGGTGTGCCTTCTTTAGTTTCCCTTGTAATTTAACAGTGCACCCTGGAGATGCTAGGGGAGAAAGTGAGTTGAGCAGCTGCAGATAGACTTTAGGCCCAGTGTCTTTAGGTACTTTAAAGAGAGCATTCTATTTAATTATTTTCTGCATCTTTAAAATTATGTCTTTGTGATGTTGTACAATCTGTTTTGATAGTATTCATCAACCCCAACTCCTCCTATATCCATTCCTCTTCCCTAACACACCATTTTATGCCTTTCTTCTTTTTGGAACCCATCAAGTATAGGTTGTGCTGCCCATATGCTCTTGAATGTGTGGCCGTCCATTAGTGCTTGGTTGATCTGCCAGGGCCACACTTTTATTTATTTTTTTTTATTATTTTGTTTTATTACTTTAAAAAATACCAATCCAAATTCCCACTTCATCCCCTCCTCCCACTTCCCTCCCACTCCCTTCACACACCCTTTCCCCCACCCCCCTCCAGTCTTAAAAGAGGGCAAGGCATCCTGCCCTGTGGAAAGTCCAAGGCCCTCCCCACTACATCTAGTTTGGGGACACACTTTTAAGAAGACGAACTTTCTACCGGCAGCTCTCCCTGGGCAACAGCTCCTTAGCTTGGGGTTGGATTTGGTGTCTATCTTCTCCCCATGTTGGGACTTTGTGTGACTTGATCTGGGGCACATATTTCTATTTCCTCTTTACAATTTTATCAAATCACTTTTTCAACCTACCTTAAAAACAAGAAAATTGATGTTAGGGAAATTTAATGCTTTATAAGAATACAGATAGCTTTAAATTAAATCCATGGATATTTTGTTGTTTTAATTTGTTTTTTATTTGGTGAGTTTAACATCATGTTAATTCTTTTTCTTTCTTTCTTTCTTTCTTTCTTTCTTTCTTTCTTTTTTTTCTTCTGGTGAGTGTTCATGATGGACCATACACAAACACAATTTAAAAAAAAATACAGTGCAAATTGGGACAGATAATTTTTCTAGGAACAATTATCAACTGGCTTTATTTTTAAAAAGCTGTGAAAATATCTTCCTTCTTTTGGGGGAAATATAATTAGGTCCAATGCATTTCACTGTTCTATGGTGAATACTTAGAGGAATGTGGATTGGTTATGAACACGAATGAAGTATCATTATGTCATAATTGATCTTTAATCTGGCCTTATGGGTATGTCTTTGACTCCTTTGCCTACTCTTGGGAATCTTTTCCTCCTAATGGCTTGCCTTGTCCAACCTCAATTAGAGGACTTTTGCCTTGTCTTATTGTATCCTGTTTTCTGGAAGCTTGTTCTTTTCAGGAAGGAAAGAGAGGAGGAGTGGATCTGAGGGAAAAGGGAGGTGAAGCATGGCAGCTGAGAAGAGTAAAGGGAGGGGAAACCATGTTTAGGATGTATTATATGAGAGAAGAATCTATTTTTATTAAATTAAAGGAAAAACATTGTAGTATGAAATCATCAAAACTAATGTTAAATTAAAAATAAATCAGTTTAATAAAGAAGTATTTTAATGGAGAAGCCCTAGGTTTCATAATGAAGGAATAAGTTTTATAATGAAAACAGAATCAAATATGTGTATTTTTCACATTTTAGCATCTCTAAATTTACAATCAAAATGAAAAAGCATTTTGTCATATTTTAATTGTTCAACTGTTCTATTGATGGAAGGTAGAAGGGGATACTGGCAAGCAGCATGGGCAGTTTCTCTGGATTCTGGATATAGTAAAGGAAGTAGTTTACCTTGGAACCTCTCCAGTACCACATAGGATTTGTGACTTAGTGCCAGGTTTGAATCAAGAGTAGCACAAGAGTAGTTCAAGGTCACAAAATGTAACCTGTCTTTGGGGCACTAAGTGTCAAAAATGGAGAAGTCAGGGCACAGAAATTTCATAACACATGATGTCTTTGCAGAAAAACTTCTTCTCCCTTAGTGACTTTACTGCCTGTCTACTCTGTTTTTCTCAGACATACTTTAGTCCTCTATTTTCCCTGTCCAGGCTTCAGCTGCCCTCTTAATATTTCCCAGCCAAAAGCTTTCAGCAGTCTTTTGTCAAGCCCTATATCGTCCCTTATTGCACTATAATTCCTCTTTCTCTGCCTAGAAAGTCCAATAATGAGTCAAAAGACTTACCCACTTTCATGTTCAAGAAAAATCCACTGCAATGGGGCAAATTCATGATAAACAATTTCCAGTGTCTACACATATTAGTGACGGATGCCCTTCCCCTTACTTTGGGCTTCTCATTATTTCTGTGAAATGTCCTCTATGTGCTTCATGACTTCCTGCTCACTTTTCTCCTATTCAAATTTACTGCAAACTAACAATTTTACCTTAAGTCTGTTTAAACTACCAAAGCATTTCATCAGCAATGGCAAAAGCCACGCCATTCATTTATTTTCATGGAATCCGGAATAATTAATAATAATAATAATAATAATATATAATAATATGTGACAATGCAATACAGTTACCTGTAGAAGAGTTAAGCCTAGAACCAGTTCCCTGTTTCCCCTACCCCCAAAAATGCTATTTCCCAATGTTTCAAAAATGTGATACCAATATACACATACAAGTACGCAGAACCATAAGAGCTCAATAGTTTGTTATCTCTATGGCTTACTGGTTCATTCACATG
>JAQHUG010000019.1:4032721-4060896 GCA_028555095.1 Dicrostonyx torquatus | reverse complement strand
ACATTCAGTGAGTCCGGTTTGGTCATATGCTCATTCAGTCATGGTCCATTATTTTGTTGCTACTTCATAACTATAATCTTGTTTCTGTTATGAACCATAATGTAAACATCTATGTTTTTCATTGATCTTAGATAACCCCACTGAAAGGGTCAGTCATCCCTTTATAGAGGTCATTACCCACAGTTGAGAACCATTGTTCTCAGGGAATTTTGAGGAGGAGGTAGAGAAAGTCTTATTTGGTATCTTAGTTTCTATTACCATGATATACACCATTACCAAAAGAAACATGGAAATAACAGGGTTTATTTTAGCTTGTGGCTCATAGCTCATCACCCAGGGAAGTAAGCCATGTCAAAACTCAAGGCAGGAGACTGGAGGTAGAAACTGATGTAGAGATCATTGAGGAACACTCCTTACTGACTTGTTCCTCACATATTTTTTTAGTATGCTTTCTTATGGCATCCGAGACCACGAGCCCAGAATGACACCACACACACACACACACACACACACACACACACACACACACACACACTGAGTGTTTGATGTGTGAGTTAAGTTGTGATTGAGGTTAGAAGAACTCAGCTCGGGCCTATGAAGTATTAGCCTATGATACCAGTCCTAACAGCAGGACATGTGGCTTCAGTCGGAGAAGAATTGTTTGTCTCTGAGTTTCATAAAATGATTACATTTTCATTTTACATCAGAA
The DNA here is from genome assembly GCA_028555095.1 of Dicrostonyx torquatus. NCBI lineage: Eukaryota > Metazoa > Chordata > Mammalia > Rodentia > Cricetidae > Dicrostonyx > Dicrostonyx torquatus. The sequence continues at coordinate 4,060,187 of JAQHUG010000019.1, read as the reverse complement.
GGTACAAAGCAGCAGAGACACAGAATGAAAAAGTGTAGAGATCTCATATATGCCAGGAGGATGACAGAGAGTAAAATAGAACCACATTTGAGAGTATTACCACTGATAGATCCTGGATGGATCCCATAATACTGTATTATGTACCTTAAATGATAAAATATAATCTATTCTGTAAAATAAGCTGGTGGTTGCAGCTGTTTCCCCCACACACACACCTTGTGTGTCCATTTATCTTTCTTTGTATGTTTTTCCTGTTTTATACTTAGGCAAAATTGACCTTGTGTCTTGGTTACATTTCTGTTATTGTGATACTCTCCCCCCGACAACAAACTTTGAAGACTTTGCATTGGATTACAGTTTCAAGTGGTGTAGGAGGGTTCTTCTGTATTTCTGTTGTTTTCATTGGTTAAATAAAGAAACTGTCTCGGCCTTTTGATAGGGCAGCCCTTTGGTGGGCGGAGTAGACAGAACAGAAGGCTGGGGAAGAAAGGAAGTGTGGTAGATGCCATGATTCTCCAGCCCGAGAGGGACACTGGTTAGACTCATGCCGGTAAGCCACAGTCAAGTGGCGGTACATATTATCAGAAATGGGTTAGTTTTAGATGTAAGAGTTAGCTAAGAAAAGGCTAGTGATAATGGGCCAGGCAATAATTTAAATTAATATAATTTTCGTGTGGTTATTTCAGGTATAAGCCAGGGCCAAAATCAGGCTGTGCAGCTGTGTGACCAGGGAGCCAGTGGGATAGAACAAAAGGGCCCAAATTCCTCTCAGGTGCTGGGAACACAGCTTATGCCTCTTACAACATTCAAGTACACTTCATCATGGTAGGATGGCCATAAACCCTGATCAGCTGATTACATTGCATCTACAGTTAAGAAGAAAGAAAAAAAACAACGTATACTTGTGCTTAGCAGTTCACTTTCTCCTTTATATGCAACCCTGGATCTCAGCCCAGGGAACAGTACCACCACCAACACTGGGCCAGTCTTCTACTATTGTAATCAAGATACTCTCCACAAGCAGACCGATGAGCTCATCTTTCAGGTGATTCTACACCTCGTCAAATCAAAAACTGAGATGGGTTGGCACCCTGTATTTGATTATTTCATTTACTTCCAGTCCATTCTTCCCTTTTGTAATTTCTATGTTCCCTTTTTATAATATAACCAACTTTACATCACTGATATAAATCGGGTAGTAGATATCTAAAATTATTCTGACTGAAATGATTCAGCCATGTGGATAGCTGGAAACTAGTTCAGGCCTGCAGGACAGCCAGCATTTGCGTGCTTAAAAAGACAGCTTAATTTTTTGAACTAATCTATGAAGACACAAGTGTACTTTGCTCAGGGCTGATGTCCAATGTTAGATTTTCTGTATTTGTTGGTGAATTTTGAGCTTTCGGGCAGCATGGACATTGTAGTGAGTGTTTTGTGGAGTCCAGGGGAGATATTTTCAGACAGAGTTGTTGCCTTCTGAGACATACCAGCTCTACCTTCACAGTCAACATCTTCAACAGTCATGATCTTGAAGAAACCACAAGAAAACTAAAATCTAAAGGTTTAATAGATATAAGTCTATGATAGATGTTGAAAGTGCAGTGTTGGAGGATGGAGAAAGGCAGGGAATTTCAAGACTAGAGAGTTGTTAAGTAAAGAGTTCTTCAGTGAGGAAGTATGAGCTAAGACCCAATATGAGTAAGGAAATACTAGATGACACCTCCAGCTTCTGAGCCTTTCGGTCATAATTTTGTGAATTCTCCATTTCACACCATATGACATGAGAGTCATCCTTCGCTTCCACAGCTATCTTGCTTCCCTACAGAAACCAGAGGCTGTTAAAGGTTGATTCCAAAGAGAAATGACTGAAGTGAGCCAATCCCATGGTGCTCTGCAGCATTGACAGGCAGCATCTGTCATGAGGGGGATCATGAATATGCTGGAGCATGTGCGGTGTAAGGCAGTGCTGCTGTTGGAGATGTTTTCCTCAGCTCAGGTAATAGGTAATTTGGTCTGCGCTACAATGAGGGAGGCAACACTGAATAATGCATACATACAAAGTGCTTGGAATTACTATCTAATGAACTCTAGACAAAGCAACCCTTTGCTACCGTAAGTGGGCACAGCAACACCAGAGCCCTTTCCAAATAAATACTGATGTGGGACATTAGGTGGGAAAATGGCTTGACAAATTCAATACAAGTGGTGTATTAGCAGAGTGTAGCTGTGGTTATAAGAAAAGGAATGGAGAGGAAGGGGAAATAGAAGGCCATCAGTGTGAAGATAATTGGCGGCTAAGTGGACTTGCTTCTGTAAAGGCTTTGAGATCATGTTCATTGTTTAAGACCAATGAATTATAAGCCCCTGCAACTGCATGCTGAGGAAGTCCTCCACATATAAAGAGGTCATAGTGCCTGCTCAAGCAGCTGCAGGAAGAGTGCTGTAAACACAACACAGATCTTAATCGTCTCCCTCAGCTAGGCTTTGCGTGCTGTCTGCAGAAAGAAAGATCTCATTTGTAAAAATAACCACAATGTTTTCATATGGCCAGACATCTGCTCTTGGCTAAGAGCAACATGAAAGGGGATTTATTTTCTGGTGGAGTTTTGTCCTTCTGCAGAGGTAGATCCTTGGAGTTAGTTGACAATTGCAATAGAATGGCCTATATTCATATCTGCAAATTAATCTAATTAGGGCCTGCTCCTTGGGTTAAAATTGCTGTTGGATTCTTGTAAAAGCCTAATAGTGTTCTTGTCATTTCATTTCATGTTGGGTCCAGAAATGCCAAATAGAAAGTACCAGCTAGGTACTGGGAAACACAAAGATCACATTATGTAATAAAGAAGTCAATACTCTGTGAGGTCATGTAGATATCAGGTATGAGCTCTATTCTCATATGTAAATATGTATCTTTTAAAAGTTTTAAACTCTTTCCTTTTTTGAGATTATAATATAATGACATCATCTTTCCTTACTCTCTCCTCCCTCCAAACACTACCGTATATTCATTCTGGCTCTCTTTCAAATTCATGTTTCCTTTTTTAGTTAACTGTTGCTACTTCATACATGTATATGTATGTACATTTAGATGAATTAAAAATAAATGCATTAAATACAACTTGCTCAGCCTATATAATGTTAATTGTATGTTTTCAGGGCTGACTCTTTGGTGTTGCATTATTAGTTTGGAGGCATTTCATGAAGAGACTGTTTAATCCTACTCTCAGCATTCCGTAGTTGCCTGTAGTTGAAACCAACCATTCCCCATCTATTAGTATATCTATGGTTGTTGTCCTTATTTAGATCATAGTTAGGCAGTCATGTTGGTGAGATTTAACGGGTATAATTTCTGACATTACTAGTAGACACAGTTTCAAAGCAAACTCCCTGATCCTCTGGCTCTTACTATCTTTCTACTTTTATGGCCACAATGATCCTTTAAACTTGAGTATGGGAGTCGTTTTCTAGATGTATCCATTTGGGGCTGGGTTCCACAACTGTGAAGTCTGATTGGTAGTGGTTTTCTGTAACGTTCTATGTCTGCTGCAAAAAAAAAAATTCCTTGATGAGGAATGAGAGCAATAGCTATCTGTGTGTATATTTGGAATGTAGTCAGGGATATGCTGGCATAGTAAAGTGGCATGGTAAAATGAGCAGTTGTGGAGCCAAGTCCTAATGGATACATCTGGAAAACAAGTCCCATAACTAAAGCTCAAGGATTCCTGTGGAAAGTGGGGAGGGGAGACGCTAAGAGACAGAGGATCAGGGAGTTTGTCATTTAGTTGTGTCTCTAAGGTTTCCAGTACCAGGCTTTATCTCTCTTTTGTTGAGTGGATCTTACGTCTGATTAGAGTTGTTGACTAACACCAAAGCATTCATGGCACTACTGCCCCTTTAGGGTTATCGTGCCATGCTCATCATTGTTGTCATTCCCAGGTGTCAAAGATGGGCATGAGTGTTGGAGGCTTCCCCTCATTTGGAAGTTTGCATACAGTCTTCTAGTATCATGAAATGTAGTTTTTAGGGAAGGGTCGTGAAAAAGGCTTTATAGATGAGAAGCCTCTTAGGCCAGGAAGGGTGTGTAAATAGTTAACAGTTCCTCAGCTTGCATGGTAGGGATATAGAGCTGAACAACTGAAAATCACATCTTCTTTTTGGATCTGATTTCTTAACTGGAGGAAATATAAGACTTAGTAAGAAAGTATATTGTAACACCGAATGGGCAGCAAGTAGAAAGAACCAGGTAGGCATCTGGATAGCTTACCAAATGTTTACTAATTTGACAACATTTGTGGAAATGCACTTAGTGACTCAATGTTTGCTTCCCAAGGATGTTGCAATTCTTTTTCCCCTTTTATTGAAAATAGATTTTTTAATACAATATATCCTGATTACCATTTCTCCTCTCTATATTAAAGGAACTCAGGGGTTCACAGAGAAACCCTGTTTTGCCGTGAAGGCAAAGCACAGCCACAGCACCACCATATTTTGCTTTTTGTTTGTTTTTTTTAACATTTGGAACCAGTTCACACTGCCTTTTTGAATATAGATTGTAAATTCTCTGGCGAAATGGTATCTTCTTGAAGGAACTCCTTTTATTTGAATAGCAAAGAAACAGAAAAGAGTCTGCAGAATGATATTTTTTAATCATTTTTAAGGCAGGCCAATGTCAAAGTTCTATGGTTGCCTAATAAATAGCAGGCCATACTAACTCATAAGGCACATGGTGATTTCACAACAGAACATGCACACATCAGCCACCTGAGTGATATTGACAGTCAGGTTCTAAGCAGGGTAAACAGTTAATACTGGTCCAGGAAATCAGTAGAAGTGTTCCTTTGGGGATACAAATCAGATTTGTTGAGTGACCCTGAAGTATTCTCAGTATTATGTTTTCCTTCTTTAAAATTCTATAGAACATTATTAAAATTGAGAAAAAATGAAACTTTAAAATAAGCATATGAAGGCTATTAAGTGACCTGTCTACTGATATTAGCTGAGAAATCTATTACAAGAAAATAAAACCCTATGCAAAATTAACATTATGCCCATTATGCCTGCTCTGATGAACACCAGACATCTGATAGGTTTTAAAATGCTTTGGAATTAATTCAGTCTGTTAGTAGAACTATCAAACATTTGTGTAGCTATGAGTAGAGTAAGAAGGTGTGCTGAACATGGAAACAGTAGATGATCTCCCAACTTGTGCAGTCATAGCCTATGTGGGGAGCTGAAGACTTGCATACATTTGTCTGTCCAATGTCTTCATCAGAAAAGTGCGATGGGGGGCACCATGCTGTTCCCTGTTTACCTGAAGATAAGAATTTGAAATTAGATAACTGATGTATACTAGCAGTGAGAAGCACATCTACTTCCTATTACCAAACTGTGCATGGTTGTCATTAGGATCAGAGGTAAAGGTGTTAAAGTGGAGATGCAATTTATATATATATATAAATATATATGTGTGTGTATGAGGATTTATATATACATATATATATAATATATATATACACATATGAGAAAGCTGTGCAAACTGACTTTACTCACCACTGTGTGCCCCTGTTGTAAAGAACGTTCCCTTTCACTCCTTAACAAGGATCAAGTAGTAGACACTGTTCATTCTCTCCTGTCATTTATCACCAGGTACTTGCCTGCCCTTCCTCTTTACTACTCCTGATAGCAAATTTACATTCAAGGTGGGACTCTGGATCTCCAGAGGATATAATTGTCTAATGTCTTTGACTGTCTTCGATTGGAACTCTAAGGACTCCACTAATAGAGATTTAAAGGGATTTACCAGTAGCCCCCTTTGGTTGCCATGAAGACTCCTGTAGAAGGAAGCTGTGCTTTGAAAATTTGTTGGAGAAGCATTTTGTTGGGTTTCCAGAGTGCAACTCATGCAGCCCTCGGCTCAACAGGACAGTGAGGTACAGGAAGAGTAGGAGTATCAGACAGTGAAGGTGGCTTGCCACATCTGTGCTCCTCTGTTTATTGATGTACTAGATTATTCAGAACCCTAGTTTCCTCATTGGTGTGAAAAGCTTAATGATGTACAATTATTTAGTGCACTGGACACTTGCCATGGGAGGAGAGACAGATCCAAAAAGTGTTTATATGTATTGGGAATGACAGAAAATAAACTACTTTGCTAGTAAGGAATTAAGAAAACAAATTTCTTATTACTGTTCATGAGAATCAGCATGGAAAGAAGACTATTTACTGTACAGTTGCTCTATGGATGTCTGGTTCTATGAAATACCCAAGCATGCTGCTGTTCTTTATACAAAATGAATGTAATGGCACTTGCTTTTTAGTTACATGCATCATTGTGTATACATTGATAGATCATGCCAAACACAGTGCAAACGTGGTTTATAAATGGTTCTTACAGTGCGATGTTTAGGGAATAACGAAAAGAGAGTGGTATTTAACATATTCAGTATTGATACTAACTCCAAAGGCCTATGTATGAAGTAGGTAAAGATGCTCAAATATCTGGAAAGAGACTGAGGGCCTATGAAAGGGCAGAGGTTTGTATTTGTTCCCAGAACCTCATTCCTATCATCTCACCATTATGCTCTGTATTAGGCAAAATTCCAATTTTTACTTTTAGAACTTTATAGAAGTCAAATATTTTAATTCATGGTTGTTTGATACCACAGATATGGAATCCATGCATACAGATGGGACTGTTCCACCTAATGATGGGATTAAAATAATGAAGGAAGACCCTGGTGAGATAGCTCAGCAAGGACAGATGCTTACTGCACAGGCCTGATGAAATGAGTTTGATATTTGCATCCTATAGGAGGAGAACTTGCTCAAGTTGTCCTGTCCACACCCACGTCCTGTCACGCATCATGCGTACATACACTTGTAAGCGGGGACTGCTTGTTTGCTTCATATGCTAATTTGAGAGTTTCATTTTTTTTCAATTTTAATAATGTTCTATAGATTTTTTAAAGAAGAAAAACATAATACTGAGAATACTTCAGGGTCACTCAACAAATCTGATTTGGATCCCCACATGAACACTTCTACTGATTTCCTCAAATACGAATAATCACACAGAAGCTATATTAATTACAACAATGTTTGGCTAGTAGCTTAGACATATTTCTAGCTAACTCTTACATTACAAATTAACCCATATCTATTAATCTGTGCTGTGAACTACTGGTAAGGTTATAGATGGTGACTGGTGTTTTTCTCCTTTGGCAGCTACATGACATCTCCCTGACTGTGGTTACTGTTTCTATTTATTTCTGTTCAGATTTTCCACCTGGATTTACTCTACTAAACTTTTAGCTGAAATGGCTTCTTTAATAACCAGTGGTAATAAAATATATTCATAACATACAGAGGGGAATCACCCACCACACACAACACAGACACACACACACACATACTAAATGTAGTATTAAAAATTAATAACATAGTAAAATAAGGATAAACTGAGAAGAGGTTTGAAGGAATATATCTAGAGGACTATATTGGAAACCAATCAAGACCACCATTTCATTCAACACCAATGATAGTAATCATTATTTAGTAGATAAGGGAATTTATATCACTTTCTCATATCCCACAGCTAGTGAGTGCAGAACTTGAACTCAGCTCTCAGAGTTTTAATGCTAATGCCCATGTCCTGAACCACTATGCCATACCACCTTAACAACAAACACATCGAAATTCTGTGTTGGTAATATCACCTAGCTGACAGCTTCCTCTCAGTTCACACATACCACGTACACCAACAAATCCTCTGCATTTCAGGAATTGTGACTCATGAAGAAATTTCCTATTCTAATTGAAATACCTGCTCCTCTTTTTGGGTTTCCAACTTTGCAGTAGAAAGTTCCTAAGTAATATATTTCTTTGACAAATACAATAAAGTCTGCATGTTGTTCTACCTGGAAATCTTTAAATTATCTCTTTAGACTTTCAGCACACAATTTACAGGTGACAGGCAACATATTTCATTATCTTTATGTTTGAAATAACTTTCAAAAGAGAAGAGAGGGGCATTTGACATTATTGTAATCAATTCTGTCAGAAATATTATTGGATTTACTTGATTTTGTGAACACAATCATTTTTCATTGTTATTCTGGTTTTTTTCAGATGTTTTACAGGAGGCTAACATAAATAGTAAAATATGCCTCACACGACATCTGTTGAAAAAATAATGAGGAGATGCTCTTCTGAGCAGAGGTGCTTTAGAAAACTATGATGGTTTCTTTTTATAGCAAAGAGACAAATCCCTGGGTTCCACTGGGCTACCCCAGACTACTATGTGGTACCAATAATGGAAGTCTGGTGTATGTCAGAACCCACATACCAGTTGATTTTGTTAGGTTCAAAGGGTTCAGGAAGAAATCACATTCTAGAAGTTCATACTGAAAAATGTAACCTACATAGCTATGAGAATGTCCAAGCTTTGACAAGTATTAAGCAGTCAACCCTGCCACCAATCTGAAGAGTCTTGCTCAAATTTGGTGTTTTATTGAATCAAAAAAACCTTCATATGAAGTTTCAATTTTCTGCCCAGTTGTCATTGATATGTTGTCTTTGTCATGAAGAATGAAGGCTAATAAAGGTCTAGAGCAGGTATTTATATGGCAGGCAGGCAGGCATGACCTATGTCTAATAAGGGGTTGGAAAGTCACAGGGAAAACTGCATAGCTAATTCTTTCTTTATGCAGGTAAAGGGGTTCTACTTTTATCCCAGGAGCAATTCAGGACTGGGGCAGGACTACATACACAGTATAAGTAATACAATTAAAATTTAAAAGCTATCATCATATGCCCTTAGATGACTTTTACCTTCTTAGATCTCATCTTACTTGGTTTCCTAAATAAAGAAACACATCGTTCATACATGTGAAGATAATCTAACAGAAACCTTTGACCTAAATCATGGAAGGAATAAATTACCCTCACTTTCCATGTATAGGGATCTGAATAACTGAGAACTTAATAAAATGATCTGTTTCTCAGCTATAAGGTGGAAAGATGACAGTTCTGAGAATCTAATACAGAGAACCCACAAAACCAAAATCTCCGGGATGTTTTATTTTTGCCTTAGATCTAAACTCGAAAAAGAAATAAACACACATTTCACTTCTTCTTACTGTTGTATCTGCCCTGAGCTGATCTCCTCTGGTGTATACTATGTATATGACTGGTTTGTATCTAGAGTTTGTGTGCCATGTATATTTTGGTGAGATGGGATATATTTTCAAGATCATTTAGGGCAGACCTTAAATGAAAATTTGTTTGCATGGCCACAAAAAAGAAAACATAAGTTTTTTAACTCCTCAACTAATAATGAGTTATTTTTATTACTTAATGTTTGGCCTTATCAAGTGTGGCATCTCAGGGGAGGAGAATATAGCAGTGACCTTGCTGTTTTTACATTCCAAGGGCCTAGCATACAGAAGGAAGCTCAAACTCAACAGGACATGCCTGGATGTTTATGAATTTGAATCTTAAAATTCTTCTGAAGAAAAGCAATTTGCTTCCTTTCAGATATGGCTAGCAAGCTAAATTTAGTAACTATATGCTAAAATTACCTGGGGGAAGTATTATAACTGGGTATAAGAGTTAGTCCATCAGATACTAGGATGTGAGTACTTCCAAAGAACTTGATGATCTGGTGTTCTCTGACTTGTGCTTAGCACCAAGTTCTCACTGAATCATTAAGTAGAGAATTTTATATAGCTCCACACTGGAAAATTTGGGACAGATATGTAGCTAAAAGCTGCTTTCCAGAGCCTTGGAGGGTGGTGAATAAGGGGAAAACCTGAGATACTTGGCTTCCTGCATTTGGTAAGAATGATACTAAACACGAAAACAAGTCCAGGTAATAAAGATGGGAAACAAAACTAGCCTGAGTATAGAAAATAATCAATGTTGAGGTGCGGGAAAGAAGCCTTTCCAAAGGATGTGGAATTTAAGAGAGTCATTGAAAGGTTTGGGTTAGCAAAGACTGGGAAGTTTAGATGGAGAACACATGAGAGGTGCCAAGTGGGACCAAAAGAGCACAGAATGAGGTCTTTGAGGAGATAACAGAAACATTCAGGGGCCAGGGTTACTGAAAATGATTTGCCCATCCAATATAATCCATCATTGGTTTTCCTGCCTATCTTTCAACATTTCTGTCCATATTGAGGAAGTTATCATGCACGAGGTCTCTAGCCCGGTTAGATGTCCATGCCTGGGTTTATGATCTCCCTTCCATTAGGGATCCATGGATAGGTTATGCGATGCAGAGGAAACAGAATCTCTTCCTCTGGCCTCCCTGCTGTGGTCCACCCATGGTCAGATGTCCAGGGGCACAGGATTTTATTCAAGGATTAGTCAGAAAGGATAGAGCACATGTCTGTAGACTTTTGCCTCAATATTATATTTTAGATGGTTCAGCTGGAGCTGTTACATTTGGCAGCATTCCTTGTTAGCATTTGATAAACAATTATTGCCAAATGTTAGCAAGGAAACCTGCCAAATGTTACAGCTCAGATTTAACTGCGGGAAAAAAAATGCAGTTTGAAAAAGCCTTTTGCTACTGAGCTGTTGTCTGATATGCCAGCTCTGAAGCTGCAGGGGACCCCGGTTGGGACAAATTGTTGAGTATAAAGGTATAGGGCTTTTTGCCAGCAGTTCTGGATTCCCCTCTGAAGTTATGAATTAGTTGACACCTGTTGGTTTCAAAGTAATAAATTTGGGACAAATAATTTTTGGTAAACATTCTGGTGTAGCATATCTATCTACACTCTACATTGGTTATTCCCTTTTCCTGCATGTTTTGCCTGTTGGTGAAGCTATCGATCATAATATCATCTAGTCTAAGCAATTATCAATTGGGATTGATGTCTTCAAGCAGCTGTTATAATTGCTATCACATTTCCCCCAGGACAAGAGTTGCCATCTTTTTCTTTTAATTATCCCACCCTTGATTTATTAATAAGAAAAAAAACAAGTGAATTTTGTTCCTTCTTATTTTATTATATTTCATTTACCAGTCTGATAAATCCAAAATAGATTGTTGCCAGGTATGATGACTATGGTAAATTGAATGAAATTGGCCTCTGTAAATGCATAGAAAGTCATATTATTAGGTGTGCTCCTTGTTGGAGGAAGTGTGTCACCATGGGGACAGGCTTTGAGGTCTCCTATACTCAAGTATTCCTGCTAACTCTATCAAGATGTAGAAATATCAGTTCCTTCTCTAGGTCTGCCTATCATGTCTGCCTGCATGCTGCCATGACATACTATAATGATAATGGACTAAACCCCTGTTACTGTCAGCCACCCCATTAAATGTTTTCCCTTATAGGAGTTGCCATGTCCATGGTGTCCTTTCACAGTAACAGAAACCCTAACTAAGACAATAACACACATTGTGGTTCCAGCACCACAGATATGCAAATAGAGAACCATGGGATTGAGGCCAACCTGAAACACCCTCCCTTAAAGATTAAAAGCAAAACAAATGAAAATACATGGAAACAAAACCAACCAACCAACTAAACAATAACAACAAAAGCAACATTTGTCATAGTGGGCCTGGATTTTGTTATACTTAACAAAGTTCTGGATATTTGATTAGAGATTTTTTTTTTAAAAAAAGCCTTGGTAACATCAGAGCTGTGGGTCTGTATCCTGGAGTTTGTAGAACTTTGTTCTTGCTTTATTTTTGTCTCAGATGTTTTGGTAGACGTTTGTGTTGAGGTTTACAATTGTATTTAATTTGTGGGTTTGCTCTGCAGGTATTGAGATACATTCAAAGTGAGGAAAAGTAAGAAAAAATGTCAAGGGGAACAGGAAATGAATTCTACTAATAAAAATTGATATAAAAATGGTGTTTGTATTCACAAAAGCATAGCCTGATTATAAACTACTCTTATATTTTTTTTCCTCCAGGATCTAGCTTCCCAGTGATATGGTAGGAGTAATGGAATGAAAATGCTAAAGACTTGTTTTCCTGAGAAAGTTTTTCCAAAGAGTTGAAAATAATATCTGACCATGTTCTGGCTGATCAGATGTTGCAGGACATGACCCTGAACCTGAAGTTACTGATGCAAGAAACAGACAGTGGTTATTGTTCTGCAGAGGAGAGAGTACTTGGAATGATCAGCCTCAGCGCTGTTTGCTGAACAATCCAGTTTTTGACGCAGTAGCAGTATGTGCTTCAGGTAAGTCCTTTTAGTATCATCCACTGGACTGATTTGTTTTTTAACTTCCTGTCATTACTATTTTACATTACTCTTTTCTAGTTCAAGGTTTTAGGTTTGTCTTCCTAAACAAGTTTAAGCCTCCTTAATTGTCATCAAATATGTTTTCCTCATAATATATGTAACCTATTAAGAAATCTACATAGAAATGGAGAAATCACAGAAACATTTGTTAATTTCAGGGGAAATGTTAGTTTCAGATGCATGAGCCATAATGATAAGAACATATATTGAAGTTGTTTCCTTGGTCAAAATGCAAAGATTTACAGATAAATGTAATGAGAAAGAAGATCTTCTCATGTTTCTTACAAATATAAGGCAAGATCATCTGGAGAGATTTTAACTCCTGTATTGGACAGAGAGTTGAACTGTATACCCAGGAAAAGGAGCTGGCTAAAGAAAATGAATGACTGTGATAGAGGCTTAACTAAGACCACCACAGAGAGTCTAGGAGAATCAACTAATATGGTTATAAAGCCAAACCAAAATCAATGCATTTCCTATGATTCAGGGTTTAGGATGCAGGTATATAGAAAATAAAATTCATGGATAATTTGAGTTTGGGAGTACTTGATACATTTAACTGAAGACAAATTTTAGAAAAAAATGAAGATGAGTGTCTAAATTTTTCAGACAGTTCTGAAAATAAAGAATAGATTACGCTGGATATGAAGAAACAGAAAAATTAGCTAGACAGAAATTTGAATAGGACAAAAGAACTTACTTAAAGAAAGCTTATGATCAGATGTCAAAATACAGATTTTAATTCCTTCAAACTTAGAGGAATTCTGGATGTTGTCAGGATAGAAAGACTTGATTGGCTATAATAAAGGCTGCAAGCAGTGGAGAAATATCTGATATTTGTAAGTCTGATATCTGATGGTTGAAAGTCTGAATTCATTTTTATTGATTTTTATTGAGCTCTACATTTTTCTCAGCTCCCCTCCCTACCTCTCCCCTTCCTCTTCAACCCTCCTCTAAAATCCCTATGCTCCCAGTTTACTCAGATCTTGTCTTTTTCTACTTCCCATGTAGATTAGATCTATGTAAGTCTCTCTTGGTGTCCTCATTGTTGTTTAACTTCTCTGGGATTGTGGTTTGTAGGCTGGTTTTCTTTGCTTTATGTTTAAAAACCACCTTTGAGTGAATACATGTGATAATTGTCTTTGTGTGTCTGGGTTACCTCACTCAAAATAATGATGTCTAGCTCCATCCATTTTCCTGCAAAGTTCAAGATGTTGTTATTTTTTCTGCTGTGTAGTACTTCTTTGTGTAAATGTACCACATTTTCCTTATCCATTCTTCGGTTGAGGGGCATTCAGGTTGTTTCCAGGTTATGGCTATGACAAACAAGGCTTTTATGAATATATTGGAGCACATGTCCTTGTGGCACAATGCAAGCTGCTACAACCAACCCCTTTGGATATCAGTGTGGTGATTTCTCAGAAAATTAGAAAACAACCTTCCTCAAGACCCAGTAATGCCACTTTTGGATATATATCCAAAGGATGCTCAATCATGCCACAAGGAAGTTTGAATTCCTATCTGAAGGCAGAAGGTATTTTCCTTGTGGGAGAAAAGAGTAATGTGCTTTGCCAGCTATTTCTGTTTTCCAATACCTTCATGATATGGATTCCTTGACAGCAGAGGAGACTTTCTCCATCTTGGTGAGCTTCACTTGGCGTCTTAGACAAGTTAAGGTCATCCAAAGGACATCTCAGTCAGTGACTTCATAGTTAGTTGTGTCACTTTCCAAGGAGTTAAGGAAACAAAGACAGGGAGTGAACAGAGCTGAGACAGACTTACTAAGGAAAAGTTAGAAAAAACCCCAGAGAGTTGGAGGACCCCCATGGGAAGAATACTATCATTGTATTGTAGGTGGGATTTTATGGATCTTATGACTAGAACTGGATGGAGACTGTGGTAATCATTATTTGTTGCTGTTGTTGTTTTGTTGTTGTTGTTGGTTTTTTTTTTTTTTGGGAGGGGGACATCTCTTGTGGAGCCTGCAGGGAATCCACATATTCCTAATGTTTACTCCCTCAGCCTAACGAGAGATTCAATTATTTACCATTTAGAGAATGGGGAATCACCTGTGCTTTGTGGATAGCACATGATCACACTGTGCGCTCTTACCTTCATGCCTAAGGGGAGCCAGCTCCTGTCTCCTTAGCAGAGAGTTCTTTCAGAGTTATGGTTTCAGTGGGAAACGTACACAAAAGAACACAAATGGGTTAGCAATGAAACCAGTGCAGAAAATCTATATAAATAAGTTCGTGCAGACTAAATTCTTACTCAAATAATTCATGTTAGAGGTATCTAGTCTTGTTTGAACAACACTGCAAGTGACTCAGAACCCAGCTCCTTTGTAAGACCTTCTGCCCTTCTTTGGAGCTGAGTGAGCCATAAAACATTTGTTCCTGAATTGTGCAAACATTTTGGCAAAGAGTTGACTGCTTGTCCTTTCAAAAGATGCCTTTCAGTTATGCTGTTATTGAGTATAGTCTTATTGGTTATATTCATTTACAGTTTAAAATCAGTGTGTAGCACAATTTCTAGCTGGTCTTAACAATAAAAACTCGAAGTCAGATGTCGGGGTAAAGGCTGAAAGATCAGAGAAGCAGAGCAACCAGCCACTAGTTCTTACATCGCTGAAATTCTTAGACCAAATGGGGTATCCTGTCTCTACAAGTCCTCAGACTGAATGTAGTGAACCCCTGTCTCCTCCCACCTTATATTTCTCTCTCCACAAAGCCATACACCTTACTGTCTCCACCTCCCTAGTGCTGGAATTAAAGGCATACACTTTCCAACTGTGAGCCACCACCACTTGGCTCTGTTTCTCTTTTAGACTGGATCAGTCCATGCTACCCCAAAGTGGCCTTCACAGAGATTCATATGCCTCTGCCTCTGCCTTTGCCTCCTTGGTGCTGGGCTTAAAAGTGTGTGCCACCACTGCATGGCCTCTGTGGCTAGCTAGTGGCTAGCCTGGCACTCTGATCTTCAGGCAAATTTCACTTGTTAAATCACAATTAAAACAAAATATCAGTGCTTTATTTTACCAGAATGAGGTGGTTTATAGGTCCTTGGATATATAAAAAGTGTGACGACTGAAGGTTTGTTTTTGAGTTAGCCATTCTTGGTAAAATGGCACTTTCCCTCTTTGTTCTCATCATGGCATGGGCATCCTTGGTCTCTCCTAACCTATGCACTTAATCACAAGCTGCTTCATTTTCTCCTGAATACCCTTGACTCTACTAATAATTTTCATATTATTCTTCTTCTGGTGAATTCTTCTTTATCACATTGACATCCCACACAAATAGGCAACTTTGATTTTGTTGCTTTTTTGTTACAAGTATATCCACACTCACAGATTTAAATGTATTGCTTCCTCTGTTGTAAATTTCAGAAGATAAGGATGCTCCTTAGTTTTGCATTCTCAGAGCCTTGCATGATTAATTCACATAGAATCTAAAACATGTGTTTTTGAACACATAGCTGCTTAGCTTTAAGTCATAAATTGGGCATGTGCCATGTTGCACATGTAGGAGAGTATATGGTACTGCTGAATATTGAATGTCCACTGAGGTGCTTTCTGCTTTGTTTTCTTGTTGGTTAGTACTGTGACTCATATTTATCTACATTTTCCTCATACAACTGCATTCCCTGTTCTATTTTTACCCAATTTCCGTGTAAGCCAAATGCCCTTCATTCTCTGTTCCTAGCAACAGCAACCGACTCTGGCTAATTTAGTCAGAAAATAAAAGTAGTTGTTGAAAGGTGTTGTAGAGCTCACAGATGCAACTGGAAGTCTGGAATTTAGAAAACAGTCAGGAGCAGGGGAGGCTAGGCAGCTAGAAGCACAGCCAAAACCCTGGGGAACGTCGACATTTAAATGGCAGATGGAAGAAAGGAGTCCAAGAAGAAAACAGGAGCCACACAGAGCAGTAGAGAGAGGCAGGGGAGACTCAGAAGTGGAGGCAGCAAGAGACTAGCACATTCCAGGAAGAGGATCCTGAGATGAGCTCACAGTAGAGAGATGGCTGGGTAGCCACTGTGCTGAGAGATCACTGGCTTGTTGGTGAATGTGGGAGAGCATCTTCAGTCGCAATCAGATGTGGAGATAGAAGGTGGCTTGAGTGGGGAGCTAAGACAGTAGGTAGGGAAGACTGAAGTTTTGTGGATTGTGGGTTAAAAAAATATAGAAAGAGACATTTCTTATTTTTTATAAATTCAAGAGACTTGGGTATTTTTATAAATTAGGAAAAAAGGAGAATTAAAGAGAAGAGATGATGGATTTAAATGTCTTTGAGAGAAGCAGGAAGGATGTCATTGTTAGGGACAGTATAACTTCAGAGATTGAAAAAGGACTAAGTGCGTATTTGATATTAATCCATTACCAGTTTGTGGTTTTATGAATGAAAATCAGGAGAAATTGTCTTTGGCAGTCCGTATTTTTCTCAAAAGGAGAAGTGGTCCATGAGAATGAAGTTGTGTCATGAAGGGTCCCTTGGTTGAATATTTTTGGTCGCTTGACTTTCTGATCTGTAGCCGCTGTTTAAGCTGTGATACTTATCCAAGTTCACACTCACTATAAACTGCCTAAACAATATGATTGGGACCCTGAAAACTTCTACTTCCTCTAATTTGGAGGGAACTTAAAGATAATACTGGTGCTAATTCCATCTGTCAGTCTATAGAAGGCTCTTGATCAGTACTTGGTTACTGTATTTATTTTCTTTTGGTGATTAGTTTCTTTAGGCAGTCTTTCATGTATGCTTGCTATGACCTATTTTTATGTTTTGCTACAATTTTTTTAATTTTCCTCCATAACAAACATTAACAAACAAAACACAAGCAAATTATTCTCCTGTCTCTAAATTTCAGGTGCTGGAATTGATAGTCATATGCCACCACATCAAGTCATTCACTGATTTTAAAATTTAAGCTTTTTACTATGCTTTACTTTAAGTGGTCATGCATTGATATATCTAGAATACTAAGCAAAATAGAGACTTCAGAAAAAAGGTGTACATTTTTGTAATCTCTGGTTGGAATGTTTACATAAATTCCACACAATGTGTTCTTCAGTTTTCCACATGACATGGATGAGTCTCTGTGCTCTTTTGAGAGGAATGCTGCATTTTCAATGTCCAAAAGTTTGTATTATAGCATGAGAACTTAAAAGCTCAGAAAGTGTAGCATGTGTAAGACTGAGAACCTACACAGGTTGTTTTATCTGTGCATCAGCAGCTAGGACTGTGCAAAGTTGCTTAGAGAAGAAAGCAAGGAGCCTGACATCCTCACAGATCCTCAGGTTGGTAGGGGAAGGCCCAATTCTCTAAATGACCACTCTGTCCAATGACTCACCAGAGTAGGAGAGGGCAGGGCATGACTCTGGTTTCTGATCCAGCTCAGGTTTGGCCACAAACTCCCTGCCTTGTCATTTCGACTACCATAAAATAAAAAAAAAAAAAGGTTGCGGTCCAGCGGCTCATGAGGGCCATCCACTGTGACTCAACAGCTCTAGGTTAGAATTAGAACAAATTTATAGACCCAGGGACCTGAAGAGGAAGGATGCTTGTTCAGCTGTGATGCCGTATCAGACCAGTAGTGCTCTCTGTGGATTTGGGTAGATTCTCCAATACAGAGTGTTTCTCTTCACCATTACAGTACTTATCTTAGGCCCTTTCCAAAAAGAAGAGCTTTGCATCTGCAAAGCTAGAAGTAGAAAGAAGAAAGAATACCAGAAGTCACAGTGAACCCCTCATTGGCTTTCAAACCTACAACTTGAATTTCTTTTATTGCATTTTCTTCCATCTTAATTTGAAAGAGCAAAATGCCATTGTCAAGCAGATAGGTCCACTAGTAGTATTCCTCATGTTTAGCAGATGAATGTACATATATGTGGAGAAAGTGTGTGCGAGAGAGAAAGAATGCACTTTGGAATGTTTCAATGACATGCATGACTTTACAATAGCAGCAAGCAGATCGTAACAAAATACTAGAACAGATAGTATGCTGACACAAATAGAATGTTAGAGTTTACTCCTTTTCTGATTATTGATTCTCACGGCTGGCTTTGAAGAACAAAAATAGCATTGAGAGGGAGCAAAGAAGCTTGACAGTCAGCTATACATTTTCACTACAAAGCTCCCTTCCCATCCCAGATTTCTGCATAGCAGGGTAGAGGAAAAGAATGGTAGTGGTGGACTGAGGGACAATGTATCCATGCATGCCAGTTTCGCAGGTCCTTGGTGATTACCCTGTGGGTCAAGATCTCTCATCGACTCTCCTCTCACTCGGCAGTCCACTTTGTCATGCCTGCAGTATTTCCCACATAGATGAGAGTCAGATCATTATGGCTTCAAAATGTCTAACCTGAAGTTCAAAGTAATGTACTGTAAGTACAGACAAGGGATGCCAGTCGACAAGGAAAGACTCAAGCTAGAAAGTAACAAAAGGCTGTTCAGGTCTGCCATTTCTTTTCTTTCATGGGCCTGTCCATTAGTTGCCAAACATCTGACTATAACAATATCACAGCTGTGTTCTTGAGTATAAAAGAAATGTGATGAGCCTGCTCTTTTTATTTCTATGTCCCTAAGAAGTTAACTTATGAAAATGATGATGCAACGAAGAGTCTAAGACTTACTTAAGCGAATTCATGTCCTGAAACATACTGAGGAGCCTTTCGATGCCCAGGCTGGTGAGATTAGGACATCGATCTAGACCAGCACAAACTGCTACTCTGGCTGTTGTCATGACTGACTGTTAGTTAACAGACTCAGCATGGGACTGAGACACTGAAGCCACAGATTGTGGCATCATCTTAAAGACCTGATCCAATGTCCACACCTGTCTCTTACTCCTCTGGAGACATTGCACAAGTTGCTGGAGCTCACTATCTTTGTTTTCTCCTCTGAAAAAAAAGTTCATAATAAATGTAAAATTTTTGGTGAACTAACACACACACAGGTAATGTGTAATAATGCTGACATGAAGGAACTCCTATATTGAGATGCCATCGCATTGTTTTACACTATATAGGGTGATATTCTGTAGAAATGGATTTGTTTAAACAAATGGAAGCTCTGACTTCCTCTTTCCTGACAGGTGAGTACTGGAAGATACTCTTGATGGGAAGGAGAAGGATAGTCCCTGGATCTGACATTTCACTTTCAGTTTGGGTTTCCTTCTGGAGTTTTGAGACTTTTCCTGATTGTATGCTAATATCTCACTGGCCTCAGGGGACCCTTCGTTGGTAGTGCTATTCTAAACGTAGAAAGCAAGAGCATGTTGGGTATGCTAGTACAGGAAATTCCAGCTGAGGCAAGAATTTCACTGCAAGTAGATTTAACTAGAAATTGCTGGTCAAAACTACCAAATGAGTGTCTGTCATTTGTTTCCATGCTTTCCAATGTGAAGGCTATTGGCTATGCTGCCTGTTATGCACTAGAATTGTAGCTACCCTATAGTTGAATATGGCATTACAAAGACATGGTATAAAACATAAGATGTCCCATAATTTTATATATTGATATATGAAAGGTATAACATCCAGGGATTTAGTGTACTAAATAAAATATATAGGTGAAATTGAATTCTCCTCTCTCTCCATTAGGTGTGATTATCAGAAAAGTGTGACTTACCTATCTTGACTCATATTTCCGACTCACATAACCTCTTTGCTGTATAACATGATTTAGAAAAAATATGCTTTATCTTCTTGCTTTGCTGGTTTCTTTCTCCGCTATTCTTTCCATCCAAGATAAGCTTGTCATCCTATGTGAAGTAATAGCTAGCAGAAACCCACAGTGTGGGCTATAACACAAATGCTAGCTGGTCAAAGCAAAGAACTTATCAAGGAGAACTGTCCTATATGTAGAAACACTGATAGATCCTGGTTCTCTCCCAGGATCGTACTGTTTTCGTACTGTGGCACTCATCATCAGAATTACTGCATTATAACATAGTGAAAGAGCTCTGATGCTTGCAGAATGGGGAATGATCTAGAAAGGTATTCCCATGCTAACCATCTGTCCATTTCTGCCACTAAGTGTATTTAATGTTCTAAGTACTCCAGAAATAGACATCACTTTCTTTAATTATATAACTATATAACATAATATAATATATACATATATACATACATACATATATATATATATATAGAGAGAGAGAGAGAGAGACAGAGAGAGACAGAGAGAGAGAGAGAGAGAGAGAGAGAGAGAGAGAGAGAGAGAGAGAGAAGGCATCCTTGCCATGGCACATCTGTGGAGGCAGAGGACAATTTTGTGGAGTTCCTCAGGCTGTTGAACCAGATTTGAACCTACTATGTTAAATTCCTAAATGTGTATAGCTGGTGCTTACTAGAGCTGTCTTACATAAATGCATATCTGTCTTCAATCCATCTCTGTTCTGTGTTTGAGTAATGCACACATTCTCTTCTTAGTCTCTCCTCTAATGGCTCCCAAATTCTCAACACAGGTCTTCTACACACTCATCTAGATTTGGGTTCTGTATCTTAAATAGTCTTAATTTTAATTCTTCTCCTTTCTCTTTGAACTCACATAGAAAAAAATCACAATAGATTTTTTCCTTTTTTTTTTTTTTTTTGTTTTTTCGAGACAGGGTTTCTCTGTGGCTTTTGGAGCCTGCGCTGGAACTAGCTCTTGTAGACCAGGCTGGTCTCAAACTCACAAAGATCCACCTGCCTCTGCCTCCCGAGTGCTGGGATTAAAGGCGTGCACCACCACCAGCTAGATTTTTTTTTTTTGCTTTACGTTTTTGACACCAAAAGGTGGCTTCGTCAAAGAACCTAGAATTCTTGGAGTTTTTAATATAATGTTTTCTACCATTCATGTGCAAGAGCGAAGTTTGCCAGGAAAGGATATAAAAGTGCTTAGCAGGCTTCCTTTGGTGTAATTCCTCATTATGGAAAAGCTGAGTAAACTGTTCACTGGGTTGTTGCAGAGGTGTTGGCTGTGAGCACTGGGGATGAACTGCCTGAGTTAAGAAGGTGCAGGCACTGAGTCCTAGTCCAGTCGTGCTGCCATTGAAGGCTATGTGTTGATATTCTGGTAAGTGGTGTTATTAATAGCACCTACTCACACGGTTAAAGGACTAGAGCAGATGATACATACAAAGCACTTAGGCTACTGAAGGGAACCATATATACTCAACAAATGCTACCTTTTATTTCCATGATTTCTCCATGTCTTGCCATAGGCTCCTGTTGCTCTATAGCAAGGCTTTGCTGTGATTTCTCAATCCTGGCTAATGGGCTCTGTGGTTTATTTTTCAACTCAGTAAAGCTGTCGGGGAGTTTGATGGGAAATGTGTTAAAAATCTCTGTGGTCCCCAGAATTATGCAAGGTCCCTAGGCAGTGGCACCGTAGCAAGCATGCAAAGACACAGCGCACTCCTGGGTGTTTTCTCTTCACAGCACAGAAAACGGTAGCTCCAGATCCACTTGGACTGCTGGTGTGGGGAAAGAGTTCTACTCTCGTGTGGACAGGATACATCTGATTTCTTTTTCTCTCTGGCATTTATGATTTTGTGGGGACAGAAATAGAAAGGGATTTGATGCTCCAAAGAGGTGTATGGTAATTTTTCATAAGGCAATGATTGATTATTTTATTGCACAATTTCATTTCATAATCTGATGTATATAAAATCATATTGTGGTACAGAATGTATCCCTAACGTACATAAAATCAGAACTATTATTCAGTCCCGGGTTCTGGTGCTAATAAAGGAGCTATGCAGACTTTGTTCAGGTAGTTTGCAGCATTGCTGAATGCCTTGATGGAATTACAGCCTTATCCATTTACAGTTGGGGGCCTATGATTCCTTTTATGTAATATAACACCCTATAATGTAATGAGTATCATTAATAAAGTGACAAAATAAAGCTTGAATTACCACTTCAGGATGTGCTTTATTCAACCAGTAATACACTTTTTGCTCCTTTGTAGTTTGAATTCATGGCTTACTGCATTCAAACTGTGATATTAACACACCAACCAAGCATACCCTGTTGTGCCATAAAGCCCTGGTACTGCGGTGTCAAAGGGGGAAAAACAAACATTATTCTAAACCAGAACCTGGAGAATGGTACTGTGATGCTTTAAAAGAAGATATGACTCTCATGAATAAGCATATTTATTTACTACCCAAAAGCAACATTTCTATTTTTATGTGTGGGAAGGTTGGAATCCTGTTTCTAGAGAAAGAGTCTATAAATTCTTTATTTCACAAATGAAGAAGCAAGATAAAGTCATAGATTAGCCAACATTAGATACTAAGAGGGTGCAGAGGACATTCTGAAAATACAGAACAGTATGGTAAGCATAAAATAATAATACCTGATTTTTGTTTCCTTAGTGCCACTTGATAATGCTGTTTAGTTCAGGACTTCTTGTAAAGAGAGTGTCTGGTTCTTCCCAGGGGGAGTTCCGTCTTTCTGAAAGTATATAAGATGCAGAGAGGATATGATTGTGGTGTCAGGGCGGGCGATGCAGGAAGCTTTTCCTGAATGTTCACCTAAACTACAAATAGACTTCCACAAAGCAATAATCTAGGCAGAAGATATTCAGATACTAGAAATGTGGTTTTTATTCTAATGTAATGGAAAGCTTGTACACTGATCATGTGAGGTCATGAAAAGAATATTTGATAGTTCTTGGCATCTAAGAGCAGGAAGCATTAGGCAAATATTAACTTTTCTATATTCAAGAGGTCGTTCTCCACTGAGATTCCAGGAAAGGATGGAAGGCCTGGAAAGTTTCATAAAGAAGCTCTTAAAATCTCTGTGTCCAAAATTCTACTTTTTCCTAAAGCTTCTATTTGGTGTATTAATGCAAAAAAATTCTAGTCTAAGTCTTTCTAACTACCTCTGCCATCATTTCTGGTTCACTTTCAGGACACTTTTCAGTAGTTAAATGGTTAAGCATGACTTAGAGCAGCAATATGAATGAGATAATTGGAAAGTGTGAAGAAGGAAATGAATTAGCGCCATTCATCTGGGGAGCATAGATTAACAGTAGGTCAAGCATTAGTGACAGTCTCTGCGCTCAAGATTGCTTTGCATCAATTCTGCATAATTAGAAAGAATCCTTATCTGTAATATTGTTAGACTCAGACATAGATTCTCAAGAAACATGCAATAGGTGACACTGGGACAGAGTTATAAATCATCAGGCATCTTTGGAATTCTGTCTGATGCTTGTTCATTGACAAAATAATCTAGTATGAATATGGTGGTGTCATTATCCATCATGGAACTTGAATTTTGACTTATAGAACTGTCTGAATGTTTAAGTCCACATATTAATATCCCAGCACTTCCATGACAAAGTGATGAAGAAACTTCAAGGGAAAACAAAAGAGAATTTTTCAAAGAGCTGTTATTATGGGATTGGTGATTGATTTGTAGGATGGATAACATCTTTCTCCTTATCCTTTGAGCCAGGACAGTGTTTTCTCATCTGAGTTCTTTTGTGCTCACAGGTCTTTAGATTGGTTGCTGACAATTGTCCTGTATCTTTGGAATATGTCTTCCCTTGAGCTGTATCAACTGGATTAAATAAGAAATTTTACCCCTTACTTATTCTCACTGGCACCATATGACCAATATCCCAATATAAACCTTGAGTTTATTGCTATGTAATATACATGCTATAAGACTTGGGAGGTTCCAAAGTTAAATTATTATTTTTAAAATTTGTTACAATAATAGACTTTTCACATTTACACAGGATTTTTCTCCTTAAAGACATGCCGGCAGTCTGACTTAAGCTCTGGAGCTGATCATGGCCCCATGAATTTTCAGAATATATAAGCAATGAGATGTGAGTAAATTTAAGCAATGAAAATTCATTACATTGAATTCAAATGTTTGCTCTGATACTTTTGCCATTTGATGGCCAATATTTTGTATTCTACTTGGATGCAACATTTTCTGCAGTGGGGGGGGGGGGTTCATGACAAGGTTTCTCTGTGTAGTTTGGGAGCCTTTCCAGAAACTCGCTCTGTAGAATAGGCTGGCTTCAAGCTCACCGTGATCTGCTTGCCTCTGCCTCCTGAGTGCTGGGATTAAAGGTGTGCACCACCACTGTCCAGCTGGGAGCTCCTTATTAGAATCTTCAAAATAATTTAAAACTCTCTGTGTATATAATTTGACTATTTTGTGTAACTTGAAAATTATACAAGGTGCAAAAAAATCAGAAGTAAACTACGACTATGAAGTAAAGGAGAAGGTCTGGTGTGAGTTCAGTTATTTAGCCCTCATATAAACATGTAAACACAGTAATGAATGTTTATGAAGCCAATACTAGGACTCAGGGAAGTAGAAGTGGGATAAGTCCCAGGGCTCTCTGGCCATACAGCTAAGCCTAATCACTAAACTAGCCCACTGAGAGACTCTAGCTTAAAAATAAGGTGCATAGCACCACAGTTTACATATTAATTTCTGCTGTAATAGACTGACTAGATACAGAGATATAGGTTTAAATGGGAAAAAAAATGGGAAAGCTTCAGGTTATGCTGCATTGCTATATACAAAGTATGTTCTTTCAACTAAAAATAAAGTAATGTGAGAAACTGCCATACTGATTTTCAGAATAGTTGTACAAGTTTACATTCCCACCAGCAGTGGAGGAGTGTTCCCCTTACTCCACATCGCTAAAGCATGAGCTATCATTTGTGTTTTTGATCTTAGCCTTTTTGATCAGAGTCATTTTGATTTGCATTTTCATAATGGCTAAGGTCATTGAACATTTCTTAAGTATCTTTTGGCCATTTGAGATTCTTCTGTTGAGAGTTCTCTGTTTATATCTGTACCCCATTTTAAATTCAATTATTTGGTATTTTGATACCAAATTTCTTGAGTTCTTTATATATTTTGGAAATCAGTGTGATGTGGGGTTGGTGAAGATCTTTTCCCATTCAGTAAGCTGATTTTTGATCTTATTGACTGTATCCTTTCCTTTACAGAAGTTTCTCAGTTTTAGGAGGTCCCATTCATTTATTGTTGCTCTCAGTGTCTTTGCTACTGTTGTTATATTTAGGATATGGTCTCCTGTGCCAATGCATTGCAGGCTACTTCCTTTTTCTTCTATCAGGTTCAGTGTGGTCAGATTTATATTGAGGTTTTCAATCCGTTTGGACTTGAGTTTTGTGCATGGTGATAGATATGAATCTATTTTCATTCTTCTACATGTTGACCTGCAGTTATGACAGCACCATTTTTTGAAGATGATTTTTTTCATTGTATAAATTTAGCTTCTTTGTCAAAAATCAGGTGTTCATAGATGTGTGGATTAATAACTGGGTCTTTGATTTGATTCCATTGGTCAACCTGTCTGTTTTTATGCCAATACCAAACTGCTTTCATTACTATAGCTCTATAATAGACTTTGCTGTCAGAGATGGTGATGCCTCTGAACGTTTCTTTATTTTACAGTATTGTTTAACTATCCTGGGATTTTTATTTTCCCATATGAAGCTGTATATTGTTCTTTCAATGTCTGTGAAGAATTGTGTTGGGATTTTGATGGAGATTTCATTGAATCTACAGATTACTTTTTGTAGGATTGCCATTTTTATTATGTTGATCCTACCTATCCAAGAGCATGTGAGATCTTTCCATTTTTTTGTGGTTTCTTCAATTTCTTTCTTCAGTCAAATACTTAAAGTTCTTGTCAAACATGTCTTTCATTTCTTTGGGCAGTGTTACCCAAAGATATTTTATGTTATTTGTGACTATTGTGAAGGGTGAAGTTTCTCTGATTTCTTTCTCAGCTTCTTTATCATTTGTATATAAGAGGGACCCAGCAATACCACTCTTGGGTATATATTCAAAGGCTGCTCAATCATACTACAAGGACATTTGTTCAACTTATTCATAGAAGCATTATTTTTAATAGCCAGAACCTGGAAACCACCTAGATACCCCTCAACTGAGGAATGGATAAAGAAAATGTGGCACATTTACACAATGGAATACTACTCAGCAGTAAAAACACAATGACCTCTTAAAATTTGCATGCAAATGGTTGGAACTAGAGAAAACCATCCTGAGATAGGTAGCTCAGACCCTGAAAGATGAACATGGTATGCACTCACTCAAAAGTGGATAATGTGAAGGATAATGAACCTATAAGTTCACAACTCTAGAGAAGCTTAGTAACAAGATGAATCCTAAGAAAAAATATATAGATCGCCCTGGGAAGGGGAAATAGACAACATCTCTTGATAAAATTGGGAATATGGTGGTGGGGGGCGGAGAAAGGATGGCAGAATGGGAGGAGTAGGGAAGAGGGGGGGAGGGAACTTGAGGAAATGGGATAGCCAGGATGAAAGAAGGAGAGAGATGGAGAGTAAGGAAAGAAATATCTTGATTGAGGGAGCCATTATAGAGCTATTAAGACACATGTCACTAGGGAAATTTCCAGGAATCCACAAGAATGACCCCAGCCAAGACCCTAAGGAATACTGGAGAGGGTACCAGAATTGGCCTTGCCCTGGTGTAAGATTGATGATTATTTTAAATATCACCATAGAACCATCATCCAGAAACTGATGGAAACAGAGGAAGAGACTTGTAGTTGAGCACTGGACTGAGCTCCCAATGTCCAGTCGAAGAATGGGAGGAGTGAGAATATGATTAAAAGAGTTCAAGACCATAATTGGGACACCCATGGAAACAATTTCCCTGAGCTAATGGAAGCTGACCAACTCCAGCCGGAAAGGGAGGAACCAGCATAGAAGCAAACTAGACCCTCTGAAAGAGAGTGACAGTTGTATGGCTGGGGCAGACTGTGGGGCCACTGGCAGTGGCACCAGGATTTATCCCTACTACTTGTACTGGCTTTTTGGAACTCATTCTCTTTGAATGGATACCTTGATCAGCCTAGATATAGCAGTAGAGCCTTGGTCCTCCCTCAAAGCAATGTCCCTTAAGCTCTCTAAGGAGGACATGGGAGGGGTGGAAGGGGGAGGAAGGTGGAGGAAGTGGGAAGAGGGGAGATAGTGGGAACTGGGATTGGTATGTAAATAAAAAGTTCTTTCTTTTTTTAAAATAAAATTTAAAAACACAAAATAAATAAATAAATAAAGTAATATGAAGAGCAACTAATGATGACACTGGCCATTGTCCTCCGGGGTTCTCATGGATATGTGTGCTTGTGCACTCAAGCACACCCAAACATGTGCATGCATGC
>JAQHUG010000019.1:3994200-4015811 GCA_028555095.1 Dicrostonyx torquatus | reverse complement strand
TAAACTTGAGGAGACAGACTTCCAATTAGCTATGGCAATAAAAAGTGAAGTGTTTAGCCTGTAAATGACACATATGAAAACACACATCAAATATTTAAATCACATGAAGTAAAAAAAATTACATTTTCCTGTGTTTTTGACAACACAGTAATTGGAAAAAAGACTTGACTAAGGATTTTAGAATAATATTCAGTACTTATTTTGCTTGTTTATGTATACACAAATCCATACACTTGAAAAACCACTGTAGGACAGGGGTGGCAGGTGTGTAAAGAAGTCAGAAGACATTGTGGGATAGGTTCCCTCCTTCCATCATATGTGCCCTAGAGACCGAACTTAGATTTCCAGACCTGGTGGTAAGCGCCTTACATCTTGACTTCATCATAACTTAAGTCTTTGTGTTTTGTCTTCTTCTTCTGTAAATAGTATTGCTACCAATCCAAGCCAGTACTCTATAGGAA
Organism: Dicrostonyx torquatus; assembly: GCA_028555095.1. NCBI lineage: Eukaryota > Metazoa > Chordata > Mammalia > Rodentia > Cricetidae > Dicrostonyx > Dicrostonyx torquatus. Next base: position 4,015,350 of record JAQHUG010000019.1, on the reverse strand, counting down.
GATGTAGCTAGTGTATGAGTCAAGGCCATGCCACAGTCAAGCAGGTTTCCTAGCCATTGTGTCTGATTGCATCATCTAAATATTAACAGGAAGATGATTTAGGATGTTTCAAGCATAAGCAGTCATATAGCTTTGGTGATTATCAATTATTTTGATAATTTATATATTTTACAAATACTTTAGCTATGATGAGCACAATCAGCATTCCTGACTAAGATAAAAATTCCTAGAGACAAACTTTCAAATCTAATATGGTGCCATTTACTAACTGTAGGACTCTTATGGCAATTACTCAGTATCTCATCTGCAAAATGGGCAAAATTACAATATCTTTAAACTAGTCAGCAAAATGATAATATAAAATTCTTAAACCAGTCCATAACACACAATAATTATTCAATAGAGTCACCCCAGTCTGACTACAGCTGGGTACAAAAGACCACGTGTGGAAGACACAAACATCAAAGATTAATGACACAAAAAGCACTTGAGAAGTGCTTGCAGTTAAACAATGAAACAGACAGACAGACACACACACACACACACACACACACACACTTCAATGGTGTAGAAAGTTTATCTATGTAGTTTGAAGATCATACGTAGAGTCTAAGTTAAGTAGATAATAAATATGAAAACAGCCACACGCAAGTTCCAAAGTGAAGCTTTAGTGTTAAGACGAAGGCCTGCTATGTCTCAGAGACCCTCTGTTTTAATGTACATGAGGAGTAACATTCAGACCAGGGGGAAGCCTGAGAGTCTTTAAACTCTTCTCTAGCAACATGATGAATGGTCAAGCATTCTCAATACAAGACATTTCATCTTTAAGCCTCTGCTTAGGTTCCCATTTCTCAATGCACACACTGCTCTCCGAACAACAACAACAAGAGTGTTCAATATTCTCAACTCTCTTGCTGGGTACATTTTCGTTATAAATAAAAACTTTATAGGACACTAGCCCCAAAGACTGAGAGGTGATCAATATATTCAACAATAAATATCCAATATTCAGCAAAAGATGCATAATTTCTCCTGTGGAAATGTTGGCTATAAATAGTCAGTAGACTGTTGCAAGAATAATACTCCTTTGGCATGTGAAATAATCAAGTAACACTCTTGAAAGAGGAATTACAGTCTGGGATTTGCATAACTTGGATTCAATACATTGACACAATATTTGCATTGGAAACATATCTAAAGCTAACCAATGGAAAGAATACACAATTTTACCAACATGCTTATATATTAATAACATTACTTGGCAATCTGATGTCTCAAGACCCAGGGTGAATGACTTATTAAAAACCCATATACAGCTATCTGTCTTTATCATTCTTTCTGGATGAGCCATAATGGTTCTGATTGTTTTCAAAATTATATTTGGACAGGATATGACTGCTACATGAGACCTCTCAAACCAATATCGTTTCCCTTACTCATAAAATACGTTATACTGCTGTGTGCATTGAGCCAAATCATTAATGAAGGAGGTATAACCTAACCTCTGTACCTCTGATTTGACCAGCCGTTACACTGGAGCAAGCTAACATCTTGGAAATTGTTTAAAAAGTGAAGCTAACACGATTATGGATATTTATGGAGGATTATCTTATTTCTTGAAACTTCATCCTGCCATCTGAACCATTTCATTATTCTTAACTGTTTCCTAAGAGGTTAACTTTAAGAGAGAAAAATGTTGTCTTAGACTTACATCATCTGTGAAGCCACATTACCATGCTCCTAGATCCAACCCTTCCCTCTGTTTATTTAGAATTGTGCAAAAGCTAAAATAAGTAGCTAAATCCTGTGGAACGTGCAAAGTAGGAAGCACACCAACACAGTTTTCACCTTTTAAAAAATATTTGAAGGCAGCCACTGACTTGCCTCGACGGACTGCACACATTTCATTGTAGTGCAGGAAGTAGTGCTTAGCTGTACACTGCTCTACCTCTAACCCAAGTGCAGTTTCTCGACAAGGTAAATTCAGGTCGCTGAATCTCATGAGGACTCATCTTTTCAAACAGACCAAGGATTAAGGAGTTCTTTCATGAGATCCAAAATATAAACAAGCCCGAGTAAAAGAATTAACTATTTGTGCTTCTATTTCATTCTTGTCTTTCCCATTTCTGCAAAAGTACGTTAGAAGAACAGACACAAAATGTGAATAAGGCCTCTCAGATATGAAAGGATGAGTGCAAATTACTACAGAGGCAGTGCCTCTTCTTTGAAAGTGGGGAAGAGGAATGAAATTACGATCGAGCATCTCAAAGAATCGATGGTGGTCGGCACATGAATCTGTGATCTCAGTATAAGAAGACACCTACTAGTTGAGGCTGACCTAACTTTGGGCTGTAGAAACATTTATTTAGGAGATTGTAGCTTTACTGCCATTACTTTTTAAAGCATGCTGGGAAGGGAGATATGGGCAGGATTCCATCTTTGGTTACTCAACTGTCTTTTGTGTCTTCCATGCTTTCCTTCATCTGTTTGCATGTCATTTGATCTGGCTTGCCATGGTTTCGATAGTGAGTAAAGAACAATGGAATCCTACCTAGTCTCAAAGCCTCCTAGTGAGATATTGTTGATACATTGTACGAGAAACAAGGGCATCAATGCCTATAGGTACTTTGAAGGGGAGGAAATTGCATCACTAAGATGTATTTCATAGAAACGTCCACAGCCTTACCCTAGAAGTTTACTATTTCAGATATTTAATGTAATCTTGAGTGGTTTAAGCCTCGATGTTTATCTTTTCACCTGTTACCACTTTGTACTTCACATGTAATTGAGATTGCTTTAAAGTATACAAATGTGTGTTTAGTAACACGGCAGTCATTTACGGGTTCTTCCCAAAGCTTCCAAATGGGATTCCGATATTCAGAGCCCACTCACAAAACACTCAAGCATCCATCATACACAATTACGGAATTTAGACTCTATCAGAGGTGATTCACTCATTGGCAAATAGCACACGAAAGTGAGGAGCTCTCTTCTGCTGGGTGAATTCTTGCGATTCTAAAGCCAGGATTCATTAGGAGCAAGGAAACAGAGCTGCATTAAGACACGATTCAGCCATGAGAGATGTCTGTGTGGCAGGCAGTTCCAGCTGTGACCTCCATCGTTGGGACACATATAAGCATCACTATCCCTTGGTTATTTTTGGAAAGATGCTCCTGGCAGAGAAAGAAAAAGGAAAGCAAGAAAAGGATTGGTTTCATTTTCTGCTATTTTTCTCATTATTTCTTCTTGCTAAGAACTATTCTACACCCATTTCTGGGGTAGGTGATGACAGAACAAAAAACAGGACAATGTCCCTCAGATACTTTGATATATATGAGAGCAATCACAACGTTTGAAGACATTTTTGTAAAAAAAAATATTTTGGGCACTGAGACAGGAGATGTAATAATAAAAAGATTTCCTTCTCATGGACCCAGGATCTGAAGGTGAGGCTTTAGGTGTTGGTAAAATATGAGTCACCGATTAACACCATAAAAACAAGCATGGAACATAACTCAGTACAAAATTCCATCTTAATTCTGCATTTCTTTTTTTTCTTTTTTTCTTTTTTTTGGTTTTTCAAGACAGTGTTTCTCTGTAGCTTTGGAGCCTGTCCTGGAACTAGCTCTTGTAGACCAGGCTGGCCTCAAACTCACAAAGATCCGCCTGTCTCTGCCTCCCGAGTGCTGGGATTAAAGGCGTGCGCCACCACTGCTCAGCTTTAATTATGCACTTCTTAACTCTGAAGTCTCTTGCTGGAAATATGGCTGCATAGCTACTTCTTAAAGAGGACACTAGTGATGCCGTCATTGGTGAGTGACTGCTTGGAGAAAGAATGACCACGGAAATAAAAATCAAAGGGATTAGTGTCATTACTGTTCATGACCTATCATGAGATTTCACCAAATAACTGTGATGGTGGCTAAATTTGAGGCGTAAAGCAAATCACCTGGCATTGTTATTATAATCCCCTGTGGAAATACCCCCCAAATAAGCCAAGGCCAAGAACATCCTAAGTATGCATGTGGCTAAGAAAAATGTGAAAGTTCCATTACTGACCTTGTTTGGCTGTGACTTGAAACCACGTGGCTCTGGATAACCATAAAGTAAACTGCCAAATGTGCCTACTAGTGATGCTGAGAGACTGCCTGAAACTGCAAAAATGTTGAGTGGAAAGTTGAAAAGCTGCCAATGCCCATCTATGTTTTGTAGGAGATAAGCCATTAGTCCTGGCGAGGTATATTGCTTCCTACATTATCATGCAGACAAAATGTGAACTCCCAAGACCTGGGCACTGCTTATCATCCACCAGAGATATGCCCTTAAGAAAGAATCTGCGTAAGGTCACTGTCTTGGAAACAGATATGACTTTTGGAGATTTTTTTATCATTTGAGAAAAACAAAAAAGGTTTGGAGTCATAGAGATTATTAGTTAATTAAAAGCCAATTAGCTCCCCCTCCCACCTCACCCCTGAACTAGGAAATACCTTACAACACCCCTACCACATTCTTTTGCAAATGATTGGGCCTAACAGCTAAGATCCTTTCCACAGAAATCTAATTAGGTTGTACCACACAGTGATATCTACACATGTGGAAACTGACCTGGAAAATCAGGGTCCGCACCAAATTAGAAAATGGGCTAAATATATTGATTATTTCAGGGAAGACAGACAAAGAGAAACTGAAAATCAAATCAAGAAGAGTCTGTGTACTGTCAAGAATAAACCAGAAACTGAAAACTCTAAAACAATTAAACCTACATTTTCTTAGCCCTCTGGAAACACTAAGGGTTAGCTTAAGGTTTTAGAGAATAGTTCACTAAAATTTTCATTTACTTTTGTAAAGGATGATTAAAATAGGATAGGATATCAGCTGTAATCACTTTAGTCATGCATATGTCAGATTTTCTTACGATATCACTTGAGATAGGATGTGCAATGATAGATGTGGACGTTTTGATAGCTTTGTAATTGGCTGAAAAACAATATCACCAGAGACAGTGAATCAAACAACAAGGTTAATGTCAAGGGAGATCGCAGGGACGCATCAGCAAGCTCCATCCCCAAGATACCAAGATAGGACACTGTCTAAGGAGTACACCAGTTACCATGGTGATAAGAGAATTTACTGATCACATTTCATCAGGGCTCATTGACCAGTGTAACCCACTGATAGTCTGGCCCACAGGGGCATGGATAAACAACTGCCTATCAATCTTCAAACAGTAGGAACCACATTACCTAGAGAAAATGAGTTAAATCAGAGCCAACATATCTTATACACAACAGCAAAAAAATCATTGTAAGGAAAAACTCATTGTTCATTCAACAGTGCTGAATGAGCTTTTACCACAATGAAACATCTGCACAATATTAACCATTTCAGATGGAGGAAACCATGATTAATAAATATGAAGTGAAAAGTCCATTCATTAACTGGAACAAGGCTGAGGGAATCCATTAGGATGCATATTTTGGTTAAAAATCTCATAGGAAATTATAAATGTTAGAAAAGAAAATTGTTGATATAGGAAAGATAAAAAGTGACTCTAGTGATTTTGTCTTTCTTATTAAATTTAAGTAATGGAATTTTGAATAAAGAAACTTCAGAAATAGACACCAATGAAAGGACATGAGCCTATTTAGAGACTTAAAGATTGGAAGTCCTTTGAGGAAGATTGCAGTGTCACAGACTGGCAAGGCTATTTTGTGTACCAATGGCTAATAGATTCAATCAAGTAATAGAAAATTCTAGAGTGATAACATTCCAAAAATAATCTCAATTTTGAGTTTACTTTTCTTTTTTTTAAAATCCAACCATTTAAAATTTTTTTGCTTTATAAATAATACCATTCAAAATTTCCACCCCCTCCTCTCCTCCCATTTCCCTCCCACTCTCCTAAAAAATGTACTAGCACAGTTTTTTCCTATGGTAGTCTAAAAGCAGGAGTTAACCTGGTATGGTTTTTAAGAAGACTGAACCTTGTAGAACTTGGTTTCTTAATGACACAGAGAAGCCATGAAGGGTACCTTCTGCCTATGGCTAAGGGTCCCAGAGGACATGGCACAGAGTTTATTTACTGCAAAGAACCTAGACAACAAAGAGGACCCTAACATACATGGATCTAATTTACAAGGTAAGTAGGAAAAGGCAAGCTATCCTGAGTAAATTTGGAGCTTGGGGTCATGGGAGAGGGTCGAAGGGGAAGAGAAAGGGAGGGGAGCAGAAAAAAACTGTGTAGCTCAGTAAAAGCAATAAAAAATAAGTACATTTGAGAAGTGAAAGCATACCAATAATGTTTTCCCTTGAAAGTAGATCCATAACTTGAGAAAATCCAGCCTTCCTGAAGGCAGGCTCTGGGTAACTGTACTGCATTGATCTACTATACCTCTCCATAGCATAATACATTTCCTGGTAAAAGGTCGTGTGATTCATTCAATAAATGTCAAGTTCTAATAAGTGAAAGACTGAAAACTTATTGACAGATTTGACAATTGGTTTGGAGTCAATAAAAATAATTCCTTGAGAAGACAGCTACCATTTGAACTGATATGAAGAATTTAAATGAGATACATGGTGCTGATTTGTTGTACAAGTATTTATAGACTTGCCAAATCACAAGAACTTCATCTTGTTATTATTCCAACTTGGCTGGAGAAACTTAGGCTCAGAGAAATGATCCTGACATGCCACCCCTACCAAGTATTGCTGTTGCAAATTAAAATCCATATTAGCAGGGCTCTGAAGATGTTTCTTTTTCTATTATACCAAGGTTTTATGGAAGAATTAAATTATTAGAAAGATAGCAGAACTCTGAAGCACAATTAATAAAAAACTCAGAGGCAGATATTGGGGTTCAACCTGAAGACCAGAAAAGCAAAGCAGTCAGTCACTGGCTCTTACCTCATCCTCATTCCTAAAATGGTTATCCTGCCTCCAGGAAACCTCAGAATGAGACTGAGAGCTGTCTCCTCACAGTTTATAATTCTCTCTAGTTCTGGGATTAAGGGTGTGTACCACTACCACCTGGTGTCTATGGCAAACTAGTATGGCTACTGAGATTAAAGGTGTGTGCCATTGTGGCTTCTGGGATTAAAGGTGTGTGTCACCACTGCATGGTCTGTAAGGCTGGCCAGTGCAGCTGTTTTACCTTTCAGATTTTCAGGCAAGCTTTATTAAGATACAAATGAAATGCCACTACAAAACTCCTCAGAAAGCTACTAGGTCCTTGATCCTAGCGATTACAATGTCTTTATAGAACACTGGAGGTTGGTGGTAGAAATGGAGGAAGAGTTGAAGCCAAGAAAAGTAAGGGCACATGGGGAAGATCATGGAGACTGGAACTGTGGGGAACCATGTCTCCTCTTGTGCTTTTAGATTTTACCCAATGCTTTGTTTTCCATTGTTCATACCATGCAATGAGTTTGAACTGGAATGTCAATCCGTTGACTTTCACACCACAGGCCCCAGGATCTCAGTAAGTAATGCATGAGCAAATGGATAAATGAATAAAAACATACCTTCAAGGTCTTTAAATTCAAAGTTTAAGTAGAACATTCATGACAGTTTTTAAGTTAGGTCTAAATTGTTCCAGATAGGAACCACGATCCCTTACACAAATACCTGGAAAACAGAAGATCCTGAGGCAACATGGTTATAACCAGTGCATTCATCTGAGCCTCACCATTACCGGGGAGAGAAACCAATGAAACCTGCTTACTTTACCCACCTTTTCACTAGATGAAAATTATTGAAATTCACCAGAATACTAATTATTGAAAATGTTGAACCTAATGCCAGCTTTCAGTCTTTGAGATGGACTTCAAGCCTTGCATCTATTCACTTGACTTCCGAAAAATCATCTTTTATCCCAAACATGCATATTTACATATTTATCACTTCATTTACCCATTAAGTACTCCAGAATGAGGGTTTCTTTGTGGGCAAGTATCTAAATAATTTTCTTACAGATATAAAGCCAGTCTATTCTGTAAACAGAGTTGCCTAAGAGGAGATAAAGGGCATAACAAACAAATCTGTGACCCTTTTAGCCTGCCTGACATCAGGCTCTTTGCAGACCCACATTCCCGTTTGAATTCAGTGTGAGTTCTACATCTGTAGAAAGATCTCGTGCTTGGGATTAGCTTCATTACACAGTTGGACTTGGATAGAGGCAGCAGAAGAGCAGCAAGGATCCTTTCAGAAGTGGGCACAGAAAGAAGTAGTGTGCTGGGATGAATTTTCCTTTAAATAAAAACGAAGTCAGATTTTAGAATGAAATTCTCTAGTGCTGTCAAACTGTTTGAAACTGGATTTGGCAGTTGTCCTTTCAAACTGTTATTTTAGAGCACGTGTCCCAGAAGGGACAGCTAAGAATGCTTGTCATATTTGAACTCTTTCCAGAACCATTCAGCAGGATACTGGCAGTCCACTTGTTCGTGTTAATTATTTCTGCCCTGATTGCCTGGCAACACATAACATGAGAAGTATTATATTTTGCTATTTGTGAATGCTTCCAGCAGAATGCTGGGAGAAAATGGAATACAAAGTCAGCTGGAAATGTAACTTAATAAGTTAGGTGTGTTTTTTGATTGAAAATTTGTTACAGATGAAGAGGTTTGTAATCCCATGATTGTGTGTGTTAACCATGGTTTCAGAGAGCTTGGGGGCATTTCAGTGGGTCTTGGTGGGCAGAAACTGCTGATAGATCTTAAATGCTAGAAGACTAGAATATATGAATATGAATGGTATACTCAGTAGGCAGAATATATATACACACATATATGTGGGCAACTGTTACATGTAGCTATGGTGTATGTGCAGCTGTATGTGAAGATGGGATTTGTGTGCCTGTGCCTGTGCAGGAGTCAGAGAGAAGAGCTTTGGGTGACCGACTCTATAGCGCTCTACTCTTTTGAGATCGTGTTTTTATGACTTGAAGGTACATTGGCACCACCTTTCCCATGAGCCTCCTTGTTTGTACCCTGTAAATTAATGGAGAATAGGCATATTTATGACTCACACAGCTTATTAACTCAAGCCCATATTTATTTAAACTGGATTCAGGGTACTAAGGTCCTCATCTGTGCTCAGCAAGTGCTGTTACCCACTGGGCCAACCCCTGACTCCAGACTAAAGAAGAAAACTGCAAACCTACATAATTTCATCCTTTGAGAATCCTACCCTGTTCTTCTCTTCCCCTCTCCTTTCTTTCCTCCCTTTCTACCTCCCTACCTCCCTCTCTCATGCTTCTTTTTTTCCCTCTGTCCCTCCATCCTTCAGGCCTTCTGTCCTCCCTCCATCTGTCCCTCGCTCCTTCCCTTCCTTTCTTCTTTTTCCTTTTAGTATTGTTGAAATCCTGAAGTTATAGCTCAATTATGTCAACCCCCAAGTGAAATGTGATGCTCTGAGCTTTTTTATCAGTTCTACACCACTCTAGGATTGTGTTATACTGCAAGGCAATGAAGGTTCAGAACATTCCTTCATGCCATATTCCTGCTGTTAAGTATGGCTTACATCAACACCAAGGGCATGGAATATACCCACTCCCCTGTACTGGAAGGAAATGTACAGTTTGGAATGATTTCTGGAACGTTGGTGATCTTTAAAGCAATTATCTGACAACTTTTCTCCTTGTTCTGGTTTGGAGAGCCACCCCCATGTGACAGCCTTTGAGGATGGCAATGTTACATTCTGTGCTGCTGGGTAATGGGCAGTGACAATTCAATGGAAATCAATTTCAAAAATGAACTGTAAAATGTGGTGTTAATATACTAAGAGACAAACACCCTGTTTTGTTCATGAAGGTAAGCACTGAGTTTTCCCATGGATGAGGATAAGTACTCAGCTATCAGTCCATATTTTAAAAATACTTAGAAACTGGGATCATTCTTAAAAATGGTAGTCCTGTCGTAATTAGGACCTCAAGTTTCCTTACTGTTTTAGACTTCATCTTTAAATTTTTGCTGGAGAATTTTACCCGCATATAGAATTAACTATGATTCTATTATCCTCCCTTCTGCTTTTAACTCCTTAACACCCCCTTAACTTCCTTATTTTATTGTTATCTCTTGGTTGCTTAATTCTTGCCTTCCTCTTTCCCTCTCTTTCTCCCTCTCTGCCTTTCTGTCTCTCTCTTTATGTCCCTCTGTCTTCTTTCTTCTTATAATGATCCACATCCAATTAGTGCTGCCTATATGTGCAAGGGCAGGGGGCATCCACTGGTACTGGGAAATCTACCAATGGCCACACTCTCAAAATGAACAAATCCCTCACAGCATCCATCAACAGTCAGTTGTTCCCCAGGAAAGGGTGCAGACTTCAAAATCAGTTTTACATAACATCTTAGTTAAATTATTTAAAACTAATGAAAAGAAAGAAAAGACAAAGTTAGGGGGTGGGGACACACACCTTTAATCCGAGCACTTGGGAGACAGAGGCAGGTGGATCTCAGTGAGTTCAGGGCTGGTCTACAGAGAGAGTTTAGGACAGGCAGGACTGTTACACAGAGAAACCCTGTATCGAAGAAAAACCAAAAAGAGAGAGAGAGAGAGAGAGAGAGAGAGAGAGAGAGAGAGAGAGAGAGAGAGAGAAGCTAAAACAAAACTATTCTATGGATACATTCAATTCCACATGCAGAAATTCTGATAAATAAAAACAACAACACAAAACAAAGCAAGCGGTTAGGCCCATGAACAAACAAGCCAGTAGCAGGATGCATCTCTTTACTTCCCCATGTTTGCTACACTTACCCTTTACGAAGATTATTTTCTGGCTGAGAGACACTGGTGCCATGAACACTGTCCAACCATGGCAGTTGGAAGCAGTAATGCAAGAGTATTGGGACAAAATGGATTACCATGGAATTATATGAACAGTCACAGCCATATTTTGCGACTTCTTCCTCTGTTTCTTTTAGTGTCCTACCTGAAAACCCTTCTTTGTGAAAGCGGAATTACCATTCTTTCTATACCATCTGAACTAGGGCTACACTAATGGGCAGTCTTCCTTCACTCTGGGCTGGCTGCAGTCGTCACTCTTTACATAGTTCTGGTTTCCTGTCACTTCCTCCCAGTTCCACACCTTCACTGCTGCCTCCTGCTATCCATTGCTCCAGAGCAAGACCACAGGCCTCTACACCTGGAACCAGGCAAAGCTCCGAGCTGTCGGGGAAAGAATGTTTGTTGGACTTTCTTTGGCAATTCCTTAGCGGACCACACTGACTCTTTTCTGGTGCTCTACCAACTTCAAGTTCTAGTTAAAAATTTAGATTGCAGCCCTCTAATTGTAAATGAGATTTTACAAGAAAGTTCATGAAGGAGTTAGGCAAACAAGACAAAGCAATCAAAGACAATCCCAAACTGAGAAAAGATTTTTCCCCGTCTCCTAGAGCAAGAGTCTACATTCTGTTGTTGCTCATTTATTTATTTGGTATGTAACTCTGGTAGGCCTCAAATCCACTATGTGGATAAAACCGGGAATACCATGGGTTTACAGAGATCCTCCTGCCTCGTCTTTCTCAGTTTTGAAATTCCAGGTGTAAATCACCAAGTTGGGATGAACAATTTGGAAATTTCTGAGTTTTTATTTCCTTCTTTTTATTCTTTGAAACAGAGTTTCTCTGTGTTCCTCTGGCTGAACTGGAACTCACTCTGTGGATGAGGTGGCCTCCAACTAGGAGATCTGCCTGCTTCTGCCTCCTTGAGTGCTGGATTAAAGGCGTAGAAATTTCTTAATATTAGTCATTACTGCAAAGTAGAAAAGAGATGGTAACTCCAGAGAGGAGCCCTGTCTACACAAGCATTTCTTTCTATGTATTACTAAATTTAGGAAGCAAATGGAAAGAGAAATATTTTCTGATATAGGTTAAAAATTCAGTGTCTACCAATACAATTACAGTTTAACATATCCATGTCCATTATTTTACAGCTGCCTTTGTACCATAATGACAGAATCGAGCCCTTGGGTCACCATACGGCCTGTCCACTAATGTTTAGCTTCTACTAAGGATTAACAATGCAAACTCTGGTCTTTTACCAAACTTTAACTTTTACAAAATGCTCACGAAATGCTGAAACCCCAGCCTAATACTTAAACTGCCTGTTATTTCTTTATTCTTTCTGTATTGTTCTCTCGCATTCAGATCATCCCTCTCTCCACTTCTTTCTCCCTCTTTTCTCCTCCCTTCCTTATTTCCATGTTTTGTTTGTTCTCCTTCCCAGAATTTCTCTTCTTTTACTTCTCCTTTACTGCTCATGCTCTTACCATTCCTCGTGCATGTTTAAGCCATTCCATAACTGTCCTCCATTTATAGCAAAGAACTAATTTGAACATACTTCATTCAAATTAGCTCCATTGAAAGATTGTGCTATGAATTATATTTTGCTACACTTTAATAACAGTCAAAGCATGTAAAAATATTTTGGGCATTTTTCTTCAAGCTAAATGCTTCATTTACTTTAGATAAAGTATGCCACCAAAAACATGATTTCTTAATAAATATATTTAAATACTGGTTTGAGAAGTAAGAGTATATAAAAATATAAACTGAAATTTACTTCTGTGTTTAAACATTAACTGTAGTCATTTATGAACTGATATTTGGTACTTTTCTATTTGTGTTTAAAATGCCTCCTAATAATTTTATTCATACGATATCATACAAAATTAGATGTTTTATATAAACACAGATACTTTTACAATATATTTATTTAATTGTATCTTTCTTTTTTATAGTAAAACAAAGTTTGCAAGCACCAACTGTGAGCACTTCATAGAAATAACACGTTTTGTCCATAAAATTTTTCTTCCTAAATGTGTAAAGGCAAATAGAATAGTTACATTTTTTTGTCTCATGTGTGTGTATAGGTATATGTCTCTTTCCATTTCTTGTGTGTGCCCTTTTGTTCTTGTATATGTGCATATTTGTGTGCATGTGTGTGCACATGTGTATGTCTTTGTGCATGTGTATGCATCTCTCTTTGTGTGTGTGAATGTTGCATGTGTTTGGTGTGTGTGTGTGGGGGGGGTGTGTGTGAGTACATACATGTTAAGGCACACATGTGAAGATCAGAGAACAAATTGTCAGAGTTGATTTTCTCCTTCCTGTAGGTCCTCAAGCTTAGCTGAGACATCTTACTGGTTCTATATTTGCTTTTCATTTTGATATTAAAGTAATATACTTGTTTTGCACAATAAAATTCAACAACCATGAGTACTGTTTCCTCTTCTCCTTTCACATTTTTTCTTCCTTTTCCCATTCCTTCCTTCCTTACCTTCTTATTCTTTCAATTACTATAAAGAAGTTCTCACAGTGTAGGCTAGGTCATTCTGAAGCTAATTGTGCTAGGGTACCCTCAATTTTGTAAACCTCCTGCTTCTGTTTCCCAGGTGATTGGATTATGTACATGAACTATCATGCTTAACTTAACTGTACGCACATTGAAGGCAGATGTAGTACCTTTGTTTTCAAATCTGAAGGCAAAGTGTTTGGAAAGTTCACTAAGAGAAGGGCAGATGAAATATTTACCTCTGACTTTAGTTGCCATAAATGTCCTCATCATCTCATCCATGTTAAGATCTTTTAAAATTCCTATTCAGTGCAGAGATTTGGATGCTTTGAATGCTCATAACTTCTGGAGAAAAACGCTGCTTCTTCTGTATCAAAACCATATTCTGACAGTTCGTGCTGCCACTATCACAGCTAGCGTAGAGAACCTGTGTTCCATATGTTTGTTTGAAAAGAAGCTATTCGGTGTAATGAATTTGTGATGTCATTTCTTACCTAATGGAGTTCAGACATTTTGAGGAGGTCACTCAGTCATACATTTTTAAGGTACATGGTCTTATAGACAGATACTGGAATAGATGGGTAGATGTAGATAGATAGAGAAGGACAGAGAGAGGTTAGCATATACCTTTAGACAAGTGCATGAATTAATATTATTTAGCTTGGATAACTTTTTAAAACTCATTTTCCTTGCCAGGCCATGGTGGTGCACATCTTTAATCCCAGGACTTAGGAGTCAGAGGCAGGTAGATTTCTGACTTCAAGGTCAGTCTGGTCTACAGAGTGAGTACGAAGACAGCCAGAACTACACAGAGAAACCATGCCTCAAAAACCCAAAAAAACCAAATTTTTCTTGGATAATTAGTTTGTATAAATATAGTAAAAATTACTTGTGAGAACATTCCCTATTTTTAATAATTGTGAGCTTTCATTATAAATAGACAATGTAACCCATAAAGCTATATAAAATGTTGAAGTTTATAATGTGGCCTGAGGCTGGTAACATATGGTCCTAGTGTGGGTGTTGTCCTGGTAGATAACAACTGATATTAAAATAGCGTTTATTATGTCTTATATAAAACAATGAGTAAAACTTGTAACATGCTTTTTACATTTTTTTTATTTTTTGAAATTATAACACAATTGCATCATTTCTCCTTTTCCACTCTAATCTGTGTCCTGCGCTCTTCCCTTACTTCCTTTCAAATTCAAGGCTATTTTTTTAAATTGTTCTTACACACACACAGTCACACAGGCACACACACATATGCACACATGCGCACACACGGACACACACCCATATATATATATATATATATATATATCTGTGTGTGTATGTGTGTGTGTGTGTGTATGTATAAATATATGGTGCTCAGTCTGAATAATGTTACCTGTATGGATATGATATCAGGGATTACCACTTGTTTGTGGTTCATCAATCTTTCTGGGGAAGATGTTTCTTTTGTCATCAGCATTTCCTAGTTGTCTGTGACTCTTTGTTTGAAATCGAGACTACTTCTTTTTTATTCAATGGAATGGCTTTGCACAGCCCTGTCAATGGACAGAGCTTAATTCTGGAGTTATTTTGTTGTTTCTCTGAGATGTGGCTTTCAGCTTTCTTTTTTTCTCTGTCTTCTAGGTTTAGACTTGCAAGAGTCTCTGAAGATTTGAACCAAAAGACAGATTTAAATGAACCCTTGTAAGTTATCTTTAACATTGTGCCTGCATTGTGCCCTTTAGCATCCATCCTGGCTATCTTTATTCTCCCTATAGAGTAATTCTCCTCTTCATTAAGAACATGGACAGAAATCTAAAGTGTGGTGGTCATTCCTCGACAAATCTGCAGGGTATACAAGCTTCCGTGTAACCTCTGTTACTTCTTGGCAGTACCAGGCCCTCTTTTAATAAAACAGACTTAGCTGTACTGTGTCCACCCACTCTGGTACTGCCTGTTTTCTTGCTACTTTTGAGGGCTGGTGCCGCGCACAATCACCTATCTGCATTCTGTACACTACCATGCAGTTACCGAGCTGCTTCGAGCTAAGAGCTGGAGGTTGAAACATACAAAGACACACAGACAGGGAGACAACACAGACAGAGAGACAGAGACACGGACCTCTAGTCACTGGTAAGAAGTCCTTTATTCAGTAGCACCATGGAGGCTTAAATACCCAACAGTCAGGTGGTCCAACAGGTGAAAAACTTATCCTCTGATCCTCAAGACAAGGCAACACATGCTTGTGAAGCACAGCTTTCAGTAACTTATATCAGAGGTACAGATCTCCAGCAGGGAAGAGCAGCTGGAGGCCATGACTCCAAATGGTCCCAACAGGCTGGTGCTGCTTTTAGTATCTTGAATGTACTAGTGGTACTGATAGGATCTCATCCTTGGAAAGTAATTAGCCAGTAGACAACAGGATGCACAACTGACAAGACTTGCCTGACTTGCTAAGTGTAGCCACCTTGTGAATATATAGTATTAGATGGGTTGTACTGGTAGAGCTGGGTGAGGGGTAACCAAGCATTACCAGGTGTCTTCTCAAGCTTTGGCAGGAACGTTTGGTGCCAAAGTCAATGTAAAGTTCTGTAATAAAATACTGCAGGAATAGTATCTACCCAAATCTCTCCCTCCCTCTTACCCTTCCTCTCTCTCTCTCTCTCTCTCTCTCTCTCTCTCTCTCTCTCTCTCTCTCTCTCAATGAAAATAACAAAAGGGCATTTGAGAGTAGCAAATCCCAGAATGTGTCAGTTAACAACCTAAGCATCCAGCTTTTGGCTTGTATTCAATACTGCACATACCAAGAGGACATAGTAAAAGGTAACAAAACCTATTCTAGTTTGCTTCACAGGTTCTGAGAGACAAAATTTGCTTTTATACAGAAATACTGCTATGCCCTTTCCACTTGGGACATCTGTGGGAAAGTTTGGATTAACAGCTGCATTATATGTATAAGAATTTCTTCATTTTTGTGGATAAGATACTTAGACAAGAGACTTTCTTTGATAAGAGGACAATTAACTGTCATCAGTAGAAAGCATAATTGCATTCATGTTCATATAGTGAATAAATTCTTCCCAATAAACACTGACTGATTCTCATTAAGACAGAGTAATAAGATTCTGTGCTAACAAATACCATTTTCTCAAGTATGTATTTGCTACCACAAGATCAAAATCACGCTTGTGAGAAGAGCTGCCAGTGACATGTTTAAGACCCATTTTAACAGGGAAAGTTACAAAGCCAAGTAAGTTTAATTGCATGTCACCTCTTGATTTTGACAAAATAAAATGGCACAAGTTGCTAGTAAACTTAATTATGCAGATTTATTTTAACTTAACAAAAATATATGCTATATGGAGTAAGGAGCTAGCTATGAGCCAAGTTTTAACTCGATATTTTTTTTCTGTAGTGAAAATGTTCATGAAGCAATGCTTTAAATTAATGGAATTTATTATCATGGTTATCACCAAACGCAGGCTTACACCAGGAAACACCTCTTCCAACTGCTCACAGAGCAGTAAAGGGACCTGTGAGCAGGAGATACTCCAGCTCCATGCTTGGTCTTGTGCCACTTCCAGGACTCCCCAGTAATTCCGTCATTATTGCCTAACCAATAGCTTAAGTTTTTCCAAGCAACTTAGAGTGGTTCATTGTATTGGGACAGAGACTGTTAGCTAAATGAATATTCCTTATCATGTGATGATCATTTCCTACCTTTCCACAACAATATTTTCCCATTTTCTCTCTGCCATCACCTTTCTCTCACAGACATTAAACAACAAATTTAAAAGTTCAGGCCTAGATTTGCTCCCTCCTTTTCTGTTAGCAGCTTTTCACCAGCTGCCAGAATGAGTCTGTTCATTCTTTTTTTGGTATTTTCTAATGTCAGGGCCTCATGGTCCATTTGCCTCTACCACACTAATGCAAGTCTCTATTGCCAAAGGCAATCATCATTACACTCAGCTATTGGTCTGTTTTCCTCCAATCGAGCCATTACATGTAATTAATATTCCTAGAATTTTATTATTTCAGTGCTCAAAAATCTCCCATATTTGTAAGCAGACAATAAAATTATTCAAACATTCTACATGCATTTAAATTTTTTCATGTTTTATTACTTCCGTATTAATTCTAGTCAAGATGGGCACTGTTTGCTGGCCATCGCTGTCCTCTGACTTGGCTTCCAGACTTGGTGAATGCATTTTCATTTCTTGTTATTCATCTCTCTCATCCTGATCTGAGTGACACACTAATGTCTTTACAAAGCCTCTCTAAATCTCCTACCTCCTATTAGTTTACCCTTCATGTTTCAAACTGATCTAAGAAGTTACCTGCATGCGTGCACTTTGGCAGTGTACAAGATGTTGACTTCAGAAAGTTTAAGTAGTTCAAGGTAAAGCTTTCTGTGAATTCCGTCCTTATCCTTTCCGCTATGCCTTGACACCTTCTAAAAACTATCCTTTAAGAGCTGTTTGTCCTTCATTTGGGTGACTAAAGACATACATACTGATTAGTATTGTTGCTGAAATTTGTATAGGTTTGGTCAGGTTATGTACATTTTAAGCCCTGTGAAATAAGGAATGCATATAGAAGAATTTTGATGCAAAACACTTGTAAGCATTAATACATATTCATTGATCAATAGACTTAATGTGATCTTTCCAGTTATATAGAATTCTGGGGCTAGAGACATGGATCAGAGTTTAAGAGCACTTATTGCTCTTTCAGAGGATCGTGGTTAAATTCCCGGCATCTTCATGGCAGCTAAGAGCTGTCTGTAGCTACAATTTTAGATAATTTGATGCCCTCTTCTGGCCTGTATGGGTACCAGGCACATACGTGGGGCACAGACAAACATATATGCAAAACACCCATATACATAAAATAAAGCAATTTTAAAATCTATAAATTACAATGAAACTTACTTTGAATCAATGTTTCAAGGTGAATATAAAATTATATTTCTTATTTTAAGAATCTCTAAAAGTAAGTATTCAGCATTTAACTAAATAAGCTGGCAATGGGAGTAGACGCTGAATGGGCCAAATGGAAAATTTCAAAACTTAGATTAAATAAAATCTAATACCTACTGAAAATTGTAATTCAGGAGAAGTTTTGAAAAAACAATAAAATGAAATATCTTGCAAAACTATTAGATTTTCCTTGAAATCTCTTTTTATTTGATTATTTTTTGTAAAATTGAAAAGAAATATTGCTACATGTAATGATATCATTCTATCATAAAATTAGGGTGATTTTATCTTCATTCATTTATTCCTTTGATTTTAAAAGTCTAGTCTACATTCTGGATCACATGGGAAACTGCCAACATCTGCCTACCTTAGCATACTTTATATCATGGTAAGACGTACATGCAATCTAGATTCTCCTGTAATCAGTGAAATGTTTCTTGACCTATTAGAGAGCAATCTCTTAGGTTTTTATATTATTAGAAACAAACTAAAATTTATCTGTAGTCTCAGCACCATCCAAATATAACGCTGAAGCCAACACTTGAAATCGAGGGTAGAAAAATTACACTTCCTTCTCAATGGGTACCACTTTGCTGGTGAGCAGCGCCAACGTCCTGCAAGAGTTAATGCAAAGTCAACGGGACATGAGTTAAGTTTTTAAAATGCCATTTACCATCCCCAAAAAGTCTGCATGTAGCATTACATTTCTCACTTTGTGTAAGTCTTGGAAAGACATGCTATTTCTCCAGTTCCGTCAGTAGTGAAAATGCCTTCACACAGGCCTGTAGCTGATGACATTGTAGTGAAAGCTTTCCAAACACTAATTGGAAATTAAAAATAATCTTGACAACACCTCAGAGCATCATAGCTATGTTTCATCACCTTCGACACTCATTATCACTCACCACATACACATATGTTAATGGAGAAATTGTTTACAATTGTCTTCTGGTGCCATTTTTTCTCTCCTTTAATCTTGTTGAGTTATTTTTGGATGGCTAACACCTTGTGATTTCAAATTGTGATTTTATTCTCAGCATATTGTACAAAACTCCATGGAAGTCTTGATTTTTTGGTAGGATATTCTTCAGAGAATGTTTTATCAGAGGGTAAGAGTGTAATATATTGATTTCCACAAGATATTAAATAGAAAAAAATATGACTTTTCTTTCGGTTTTTGTTATTGGAAATTAACAATAGACATGTAGTTTAAATTTCTTATTATGTGATAAATAGAAATTATATGCATTTTAGTTGCTATTCGATTCTTAGTGAGATATAATTGAAAGAGATTCATGAAATATATAATTCAGTATTTGACTACAAAAGGCAAGGAATAAGAAAAATAATGTTTAATTTGTACAAAAAGTGCCACATGGAATTTGAAACAAAATGGGCCCTAGTAAAAACCACTCTGCCTGGTTTTTCCCTTGGTATATGTTAGGGTTGCACTGTGGTTGTACAGCATTTAGATAAAAAGTAAACCTGAATTTATACCAGATTCAGAATATGAACTTTACACATGTAATTGCAGACAATCTATAAATACTCAAGATGCCTTATACTTACTCTTTTCTGGGTTTTCTGAGTCCTTTCCTCTGGACGAGTTTAGAATGGCCACATTGTGCACAGAGTCTTCACAGGAAGTCACTTCTTTGCTTTCTACGTAAAGTTGTGTAGGAAGGGCTCAGCGGATGGCTTGGTAGATGAGTGTGTGTACAAGCACTAAGACCTCAGTTTGGATCAGAACCTATGGAATAGATTTGCTCAGCGGTACGGTGTGTAAGCCTAGCACTGAGATAGACATATGTCCAGAGCTCTCTTGTCAGTGAGCCTAGCTGATGGGTGTGCTTCAGTTTCAGTGAGAGATCCTCTCTGTAAATATAGTAAGGAGTAATAAAAGAGATACTAGAATACGCTCTGGCCTCCATGAGCAGTAGCCTACATAGAGACACAGACACAGACAGATGAACAGGTACGCGCGCGCACACACACACACACACACACAGTGAGAGACAGAGACAGAGACAGACAGACAGAGAGAGAGAGAGAGAGAGAGAGAGAGAGAGAGAGAGAGAAAGAGAGAGAGAGACTCTTATATTCTGGTCTTTGATACTGTCTACTTATATCAACTTCCCAACTGTTTTCTTCTTTGTAGTTATGATCTGCATGAAAACAGTAGCCACACCAAAGATTTGATGCCTTTGTCTGTGTGGTATACAAATTGGACTCAATTTTTTTTTTCAATACAGGGTTTCTGTAGCTTTGAAACCTGTCCTGTCCTGCAGGCTGGCTCTAAACTCACAGAGATCTGCCTGCCTCTGCTTCCCAAGTGCTGGGATTAAAGGCATGCTCCACCACCACCCAGCATCAGTTCTTAACTCTATAACTTACACTATTAGAAAATTTTCACTTGAGAATAAAAGTTTGCTAAAGGCGTATATCTCTGATCCCTGATTGACAGCCAAATGTAGTTAAAGTTCTCATATACTAGTGACCAGTGCTCACAGAGTGTTTCTTTTACACATGGTATCCTAGTTAAAGAATGGATAATATCTCAAGTTCATAAGAAATAAACTGACAGTTTGGCCATGGTAAGAAGTGAGTATCAGTACTATTTGTAAATGCATTCAATAAAAAATTGATACTTTATTTGTTTAATATATCTCAGAGAGCCATATATCAAGGGGAGCCCTAAACCATCAATGATGGCTACTTCAAAGAGGACTTAACCACAAGGATACACTTCTACTGTAACGCTGACAAGTCTCTGCTCCCACAGACAGTACACTTCCGAAGCAGATGTCAAAAGCTCCTGCAACTTCCCCAAGCTATTCGCAGTCCTTCCCTTCTCCCTTCTCCCATCTCCTCTCCCCTCTCCCCTT
>JAQHUG010000019.1:3958146-3993365 GCA_028555095.1 Dicrostonyx torquatus | reverse complement strand
CACACTGATGAATATTTTGAATATCACCATAGAAATTTCATCCGATGGATGGAGATAGAAACAGAGACCCACATCCACATGAGAGCAATGGATTGAGCTCCCAAGGTCCAGTCAAAGAACAGTAGGACGGAGAAGATGAGCAAGGAAGACTGAGAGGAGTTGACCCACACTCTGAGACAGTGTGCCTGATCTAATGGGAGCTCACCAAATCCAGCTGGACTGGGACTGAACAAGCATATTATCAAACCGGATTCTCTAAATGTGGCTGCCAACGAGGACAGACTGAGAAGCCATCGATAATGGCACTGGGACCTGTCTCTTCTGCATGTATTGGCTTTTTGAGACCATAGTTTACTTGGATGCACACCTTCCTAGGCCGGGATGGACAGGGGAGGGCCTTGAACTCCCCACAGGGCAGGGTGACCTGCCCTCTCTTAAGAAGACAGTGGGAGGGAGGCGGGTTATTGGGGGAGCGGGAGGGGATTGGGAGAATATTCCCTGGAATAAGGTCAATGGTCAGCCACAAATCATGGGCCCCCGGGATGCTTCCAATGCTATATAAAAGATGTCTGGAGAAGCTGACTTGGACTCCTAGGCTAGAAAAACAAGCAAAGTTTATTTACAAAATGACTACTGTGTTTGCTCCTTTCACTTTCACCAGTCTGAAGCAAGAGTGATTTATGAGGCTACAGATAAAAGTGAAGCACTTTCAGGTATTATTTGGAGACTTGTAAAATGTGAGATCATGAAAATATGGTTTATGTGGGACTGAAGAACTGCTTGGTGAGTAAACTCCTCTTACTGTGTTTATGATGAACTTTTCTCTTTCCTGAGAATTTTTTTTATAAGAAAAGGAAAATCTCTTGTGAGTGCTACTGCCAGACACAGACTGTAATTCTATTCAGCTTTTCTTTAAAGGCAGTTTCACTCAAGTACTCGCTACCCAAGTAGTAGACCAACCAAAATTTTATAAACATTTTAGTAAAAACATGAAATGTAATTTGGAGGCTAAGAAACTCAGTACCTTCTAACAGGGTGATTTCTACTAAAATAATTGTATTGCAAATGTGTTAGTAAATGGATCTGAGTGGTAGGAGCATCATGCTGAAACTGTAATAAATGGAAAAATAAAGATACATATAATTAGAAAATGATTAATTTCTGCCTTTCCAGTGGGCATTAAAATATTGTAGAAGTCAAAGTAATGGTTACAAAACATAACTTTGAAACTTCAAATTAAGAAAAATTACCCAATGAATATATCAAAATGGATAGAGAAAAGTATACAATGCCTCAATCCTACACAAAGAATTATAGACAAATATGGAAAGCTGGGCGTGGAAGCTGTGCTCTTCCCCAGAAAAGAAAAAATTTTTGTCCAGTGCCAACCAGTCAGTTCTGAAACAAATATAGAAATAATATTATGGGAACTGAACACATTATATTTTAGAATGCTTTTGCATGTACACATGTGTATGCAATAGTAATTAGTGGAAAAAAGGCCATGAATTTGGAAGAGAGTGGGGAGAGGAAACTGTAATTAAATTATAAATTAAAAACTAAGAAAAATCAGTACATTTACTGAATAGATAAACATTTAAATTGGAGACCTATAAAAAGCAAAAATCCATCCAGGTGATAACATTATTTAGCATTAAATAATTGCAAATAGAAACCAGCTCTTATGTATTAAATTATGCAAATTAAACACACACACACACCTGACAATGCTGAATTTTGGTAGAAATACAAGTCAATACATGTACTTTGGAGGATAGTTTGGTAGCATCATAATTTTTTACAAAGCTACAATATGGTTCAGCGATTATATTTCTACATTCATACCTGATTTGAAAACTCATACAAATAGCAAGCACATTTATTATTATGAATACATTTTATGTTTACTAAAGTGGAAAGCCATCACCAATATATTCTTTAATAGGAATAATAAGAAGAAGAAAACTATGGCCTACTTACATAACAGAATGTAGATAGACTTAAAAAGGAAATGTGACATCAAACAACGAAAACATAAAAATGAACCTTAGATACATTCTGCTTAACAACAAAATTATCAGCCAAAGAAGGCTACATACTGTGTGATTTATGTTGCATCGCTTTCTAGGAAGATAAAGCTGTAGCCTGTAAATTGTTCAAGATTTTCAGCAGTTTAAAGGGAAGAGACTGGAAAGGTGAATGGCAGATGGGTTTTAAAGGAGGTGAACCTATTGTAGGTGTTGTGAAGGGGAATGCAGGGTATGGTTAATTTTCAAAACCAAAGATTTTATAGCATAAAGCACAGGAATAAAAGCAGTCCTGTGTTTAGTCTTGAAATGGAGGTAATGGACAGCCGAATAATGAACAAGGAAAGCAAAGTCAGCTGCCTTTAATGGATGTGCTCTTGTTTCGGTGATGTTGGGTAAGTGCAGAAATACATACTTGATAGTGAAAGTGTACAGTCCCGCATAAAGCCCCACAATGGTCATTCTTGCATCAAAATTCATTGTAATTTTTGAACTTTGAGTTTTAGATTGTTTAAACAACAAAATGGACACAGCCTATCAAGAGGAATCAAATCTGATTGGTTCACATGAGTCACATGAATGGGAGCGGCATCTTCCCTTTTGCCGTGTGGTTTCTAAGCATGCCAAATGTGAAGATAGATCTTCACAACTTTTCTGAGATGAACATACTGCAGACTATGCATGTTGGTTTAAAGTAAAATTTTTCTCATGAAGGTTTTCTTTTTTCCTGTCTAATTTGAAAATTTCTAATTATAGTTTATTTCACTGACATTGGGCATAATTATCAACACAATTTTTGCATTTCATTTTATTTATAGTATTGGCCTCTTAGGAAATTATTTCTCTAAGAATTACAGCACATGCATTTAACTTACCACAGTGTGTCCAAAGTACAATGTTGAGTTACTCAAAATCAGAAAAATCTTACAAAGTTTACTTTTGTACTTATCTATTGGGTTGCAGTTATTATATATTTTTTTTCTATTGTGTATCATTGCAGTACAAAATCAAGCATTATTTCTCTAAAGAATCATTTTTCTCTTTCAGAATTGAGGATAAAAACTCTGAAGTCTTTAAAATTCTAATCCACATGATTATCACGTTTTTCACACTTCTAAATTTTCTTGTAGACATAGATTTCTAAATTGTGTATTTTCTCTTCCATCTAAAGAACTTTTTGAAAAGCAATTTACAGACTGGATCTGTGGAGAGAGTGTCTCTTGGCTTTTTTTTTTTTGTAAACTTCTCTCACACATATTTATAGATTATTTTCACAGAATATAGAGATATGATTTACTTGCAAGAATTTAAAAATTCTGGGACTATCTTTTAGGCTTCATTATCTGGCGAGAAGCACCTATTAGGCATTATTATCCTCACATACAATGTTTGTCTTTTCTGGCTGCTTTTGAGACTTTCTCTTCAGCTGTGCTTTTCATCTGTAGACAATGATGCATCATCTTGAGAGTTTCCTTTGAATTCTCGAGTTTGGGTTCAGTGGGTTTCTCACATTTATACATGTGTATCTTTCACCATATTTGGGTGTACTTTGGTAATAACTTCTTAAAATATGTTTTCTGTTGCATTTTTGCTTTGCATTTTTTCCTTCCCTTATTAACTCCAATTACAAGTATTTGTACAAATCATTATTTTCCTACTGGTTTCTGAAATTCAGTTCACCACTATTTTTTAAAAATCCTTCCTACCAGGTGTTCCAGACCCAGTATTTGTAAAAATTTGCATTAATTGCTTTTAAAAAGTTGGTGATTATTTCTATGATGTCCACTCACCTGTTGAACCTGTTTAGGATTTTTAGATAATCCTATTTGTAAATTTAAATTGTGTGTGTGTCTAAGTGCGTGTGTGTAGGATGCCAAAAGGGGCCTGAGTTTCGGATCTCCTGGAGCTAGTGTCACAGGAGGCTGTGAGAAACCGGATAGGTCCTCTGCATGAACATTACATGCTCTTGACCTCTGGGCCATCTCTCCAGTACCTCTACTTGCAAGTTTTATTTTATTTGATTCCTTCTCTCAGCTTTTGCTTTTTTAATACTTATCTTTCCTTTTTAAGAACTTAGACATATTTCTAATATTTGCTTGTTATTGTTTATGAGTTTCAATATTCAGAAATTATTTGGGTATTCTTATTCCGTGTATTTCTCTCCTTCTCTTGGTATTAGAGACTTCACGCTCACTCATATATTTAGTAAATCTTAGAGATATGGTGGCCATTGTGAATGAGTTAGTGAAAGGGCTCTTTCAATTACACTATTTTCCTTTAGATTGTGTTTAGTTTTTAGCAGCAGGCAGTTATATTTCTCTCTGGTTTTTTGATCTTGTCAAGCTTAATTTGCTGCTTTGTTATGTTGACTATTTCTTTGCCATAGTCATGCTAATGTCTTCATGTTAGGCTCTAATTTTGATCCCAAGGCCACAGGCTTATACTGAATGGCTGAGCTCAGTGAGATGTTCCTACCCTGGCTAGGCCTAAAATATATATTTTCTAAGCGCTGCATAATTTTCATATCTAAATTTATATAGTATCCTCATGGAATCCATTTTGCTAGGATTGTATTTCCTGTATAAAACCTTAACTAAGGGCTCACCTGGTCCTTAGTTATTAATGAAAAATATCAATCAGACTTCTGATGGCAATCATAACTCTCACCTGTGTAGATTTCATTTTATAATATTCCTCCCTGAAAATTCCAGTGATTTCAGTAGCCCTTAAGATTAATCTCTGATGGCTTCAGCGTGACCAATCTCTACATACTTGTGCAATGGTTTTAATTTTATTACAGTAGTAGCCATGGTATTATTGGTGATTTTCCACTAGCTGCTTGGATAATATGGAGCAGAAGGTTCCACAAGGAGCAACATTTCAAAACAAAACGGACATTTTTCAAACAAAGCTTTTGAGTTGATTTCTTGCTTTTGTTTAACAAAATGTTTCTCTCTGTGTGTGTGTGTGTGTCTGTGTGTGTGTGTGTGTGTGTCTGTGTGTGTGTTGTGTTCATGTGAGTATGCACCAAAGCCACAAAATTGTACAGAATTCCCTGGTTCTAGAGTTACAGGTGGCTAAGAGTCACCATATCTGGATATTGAGAATAAAAGGAGTCCTCCACAAGTACACCATACATCCTCAACTGTGAATGTTATCGCCCGCCAGTCTCAGATTTCTAGATTTCTTATCTGGCAATGGTCTAGTTAACTCTAATGTTTTATACCCTTTCTTTGTTGAGACTGCCCTGGGTCAGAAGACTGTGTGAAGACATGGCTTATAAATGTCCCTCCAACCACACTTAACTCTTAAATACTTTATGTAATTTAGTTATTCCTCAGGCCTCTGCTCCTACCTCTGAAGCCAACAGTGGAAATTAATTATTGATGATAATGTGTTGTTTAATGGCAACCAGTGTCTAGTCTCAGCTAACAATATCAGACCTCAAGATCGAACATTCACCTTGTCAGTGCCAACTGGCTGTAATAGCTCATGCTATGTTTGACAGTTAGCAATGAAATACTTTGAAAATCTTTTAGTTTTATGCAACTATAAATTCATACATATAGGAAAGTTTATTCTATGGAATCAAACTCAGGTTTTAACCTTTCATTTCTCACCAATGAAAGGGCAACAAAATGAGATGAGCAAATAAACTCTGTGCTAAACCTTCACAGGAAATTTAGATGTCAAAGAAGGTAGATGAAAAAAGTCTTTCAAGTAAACTATTGTCACAAATGTTTAATATCACATAAAAATGTTTTTCATTAACTTTTCCCCCTTTAAATGATGGGAAACATTGCAACTGCAGGGTGTGCATTCATTAGAATTTAAAAACATAGGAAGTTGCCAACTCTAATGCTTCTTTTATTTCTTTTTCTTTCTGGATATTCTTTTCAATAGTTAGTCCCTGCAAAGTACATCAAATGAAAAAGCCTAGGAAGAGCATGCAAGTATTCATTAGATACCTGGAGGAGTAAATACAAAGGAACATTTTCAATGAATACAGATTAGGAAATGTTACTTTTGTTTTCTTTGCTTCGATATGAGAAACCCACACCACTGAACAAATTTTAAATGTTATTTGTCTTTGTGCATCAGCTCCAAACCAAAAATTAAAAAGCCACATATATCCAATATGATTGACGGTTATTAACAGTAATGATGGGTTTACTTCGATTTTTAACTTCGCTCTAAAGGATACATCCTTTTCTTGATGTCTTCTGGGACATAGCACTCCATTTTAAACAGCAACTGTGCAAATAATTTCAGGGGAGAAAGATAGATTCTGTGCTTTCATTGTATGTGATGTGGTTCCTTTATTCATAAGCAAAATCTCTGTTAGCATTTCCATGCATAGCATCAGCTGACATTCTCTGACTTCTGCCTTCTGCTTTTCTCATGTTTTGTTGAACTTTCTAATTATGTCAGAAGAAAGCAATATCCAACTATGTTTTCAATTGGAAAGTGTAAGGACATTGTAGAAGGAGGGGGTGCAAGTTGTGTTCCCAGTACCTGTGAGAAACATGGGCCCTTTTGTTCCCAGCGCCTGGCTCCCAGCCGTGACCACTAGTTTGCTTTTGGCCCTGGCTTATACCCAAAATAATTACTCACAAACTGGATTCATTTCAATTCTGCCTGGCCCATTAGTTTTAACCTCTTATACATATTAGTCTAACCCATATTTACAGATCTGTGTGTCACCACAAGGTGGTGACTTATCTGCATCCATCTGGGGCCGGAGCATCATGGCGTCTGTTACATTTCCTCTCACTGCCTTCTGTTCTATCTACTCTGCCCTCCTAAGGGCTGCCCTATCAAAGGGCCAAGGCAGTTTCTTTATTCAACCAATGAAAACAACAGAAATACAGAAGAACCCTCTTACACCAGGACATAACTTTAAAAAATCTCTCTCTTCTGCTTTCGTTTGTGTGTGTGTGTGTGTGTGTGTGTGTGTGTGTGTGTGTGTGTGTGTGTGTGTGTGTGTCTGTGATGTGAATGTTGGAGAGTGTGGGCACACATTTGCCATTGTAAATCCATGAGGTCAGAGGGTAACCTCATGTGTCAGTTCTCATCTTTATTTTTTACCTTGTCTGAGACAGAATCCCTGGTTGTTTGCTCCACCTTAAGCTAGGCTAGCTGACTCAAGGAGATCCAAGAGCGTTTGTGAATTCTCCCTCTATGATTGTCACCTGGTGGTAGAAGTAGAATTATGGAAAATGTACTACCATGCCCAGTTTTACATGGGTGCTGGGAATCCCACCTAAGGTTCTCATTCTTGTATATCATGTACTTTACCTACTGAGCAGCTCAAAGTTTGCAGTCAAAATCCCTAAACTTAGCTGGCCCTGGGTCGTTTGTATAGTTTTCAATCTCAGTTTTCTATCTCTGAGGGTGGGATAAGGAGTCAGTAGATAAGGAACACATACATATCATCCATCAGAGACTGTGACACAGGATGACATCTTCAGAAGTGGAGGGGTTTTCTCATGAACACCTACAGCCTTTCTGAATCTCCTCAGCGTCATGATGCTGTACTTTAATTGAGAACATAGGTAATCTTGATTTATGTGATGCATGTCTCTTAAAGTTTTTAGGTCTGATCTTGTTTGTGTTATATGACAGCCATTTGTTATGTGATATAAAAAGTAGTCATTAATATATGAAAAGCTGTCTTTTCCATTTTGATACAGAAGCAGTATTTGACATCCCAATTTTGAGTCAATAATATTTTTTAAAAATATATGTTTACTATAGCAAAGTTGATGTGTATTCTATTGTATTTAATACTATGTTGAATAAAAAACTGAGGATATTGAAATTTTTACAAGCCAAAGAAACCAAGTCATAATTTCTAAATAGAAATTTTTACAGCCATTGATTTACATGGTTATAAACAAGAAAGCAAAAAAACAAAACAAAACAAAAAATAACATGTGTTTGGCTCATCAAAGTAAACAAAAATTCTGTTAGTATCTTCTATATTATCGTTGCCTGCATATTACAATGAATTTCTTTAATGTCAAAAAAGGGAAAGGTAAAAAATTTCAGTGCTACCTTTTCTAAGTAGCTTTCATTTGTCATTTAGGTTCACAAGGCAACTAAAAGCAGGACAAAGTTCTGCCTCTACTGCCTTTATTTGGTGCCTTCTTCCCTTGACTCAGACTCCTGCTTGACTAGGACAAAGGCCTGGGATTCACTCAAAGAGTTCCTGTGTAAAGTCAGGGCTATCCAACCTAAGCCATCCCAATTTATGCTAAGGGTACAGAGGTAGGAGTAGTTTTCCTAAACCGTCAGTCACTTTACATTCCAGAACCAGGGCAGGCTGGCAGGACAGGTTACTCCCAAATGAAGGCAATAATCTATTACTGAGAGTCTGTACCTTGGAGTAGAAGAAATTATCTTGTGTAACCCATATCTTCTCATTAGGTAATAAGGACTGCACTGAGTCATCTTGCAGAACCAGAACTAAGACCATGGGCAACTAGACCACCCCTTGACCAAAACATCTCAGATGCTGTTGCTTCCTTGCCTGTTTTGTTCCTGAACATAAAACTAAAACTCCTATTGATATCCTGAAGATGAAATTGGCATTGCTGGTCCCCTTTTATGTTACTATCCCAACATGCTACATTGATGAAATATCCTATCTCTCTTTTTCACTATTATCACATTCTTAATTAGAATTCTATGTTTGGCTAAGCTTTATCTGTTGACTGTTCCAGAACTCAGGGCTTTGATAGTAAAACTTTTTTTAACAATACTGCAATAAAATTGATCTTTGGGATTATTATAAACAACCATTTAAAAGACAAAATCACTGTGTTTCTTTTATTTTTGAGATTATAATTACATCATTTTTCATTGCAGTTCTTCCGTCCAAACCTTCCCATATTCTTTTATTCTTTTAAATTAATGACCTTTCTATTAAAATTGTTTTTACATACATATCTGTACATGTACACACACACATATATTCCTAAATATAATCTGCTCAGTATGTATAATGCTACTTGTATGTATGTTTTAGAGATGACCACTTAGTATTGGATAATCAGTTGGTGTGCTATTCCCTGTAGAAGACAATTTCTCTCTGTCTCAGCATCCCCTTAGTTCCCTGTATTTCTTTGTGTAGGGTTTAAGTTTTGTGGGCTTTTCCCCACAGACTCTGGAATGTCTATCAAAATGCAGAGTTGTGGATACCAGTAGATTTATCCACAAAACACTTCCACACCTAAGATTCAGGGAACATTGTCAAAAAAGAAACAGAAAGATTGTAAAATCTAGAGAATCGAGGACTTCACTGTGGACGTTTGTCTCCTAGTGAAGTCAGAAAATGCACCCATAAAGTTTTATCCACATGAGTTCCTAAACATGAGCTGAAGGAGAACAATAACAGTAAACTACCAAGGCATGCCATTTCTATATTTAGTTAAAATTATTTCATATGAGACTTGACTTCATGCAGTGGTGAAGAAGTTTTCCTGCAGATACACAGATATCAACTCCATATGTACAAAGGCAAGCAAGTAATGGTTACACTAAGCAATGCAGAGTGACCAACCAGTCAGGTATGGAAAAACTGGGTGTTGTAACTTCAAGACTGATTAATCTCTATCCTGCCCAATAGGTAATCTCCCGGTTATTGAGGTCATTTCATAAAACACACGGAATCTTTCTTCTTTGTTCTTTATTCTCAGTTTTGACTCTATCCTTCATGAATAGTTGAAGTTGTTTCAAAATAAGGAATCTATTGAAAACATGAGAACTAGAATCCATCTACCTATCGCACCAACTGTATCAGCACGGACTTTTGGACTTTGACTGCTGTCTCATTTCTGCTGGCACGAGAGATGCATATTTTAGAACACAGGATTTTTTTTTTCAGAAAGAGTTCATACTTAAAAACAAGCTTTAACAAAGCATAATGACCCAGCTCGAAATACGATGTTTCTTTGGCAGGAAAAACTTATTTCTTAATGATCAAATCCCAAAGAGCCTGTGAGAATATGAAGCTCAGTGAAAGGAATTCTGTAGAACTTAGAGCTTGAAACAAAGATAATTGTGTGTCTTATTGTGTATTGCATTTTAAAAACTAATGCAGGTATGCTGGATTGCCAAGCTATCTCCCTTAAAGAACAAGACATTTTGCAGCCGTCATCTCTCCCAGTTTCCCATCCCTGTAGACTTCTCTCCATAGC
Organism: Dicrostonyx torquatus; assembly: GCA_028555095.1. Taxonomy (NCBI): domain Eukaryota; kingdom Metazoa; phylum Chordata; class Mammalia; order Rodentia; family Cricetidae; genus Dicrostonyx; species Dicrostonyx torquatus. The sequence continues at coordinate 3,983,137 of JAQHUG010000019.1, read as the reverse complement.
TTGATTAAGTGCAATAAATTCTACAGCTGTGTTCCATGGCTTTAACTGCAAATGATTAATTTAAGCTGGGGAGTTCAATTTTCTTTCAAAAGGTTCTTTCATTTAGAACAACTGTTTAGAACTTACTTCTTTGATTATTCTCCAGATTTTGTCAAAAAAGGCATTTTTAAAAACATAAACATTTTTAAACTTTTCACCTCATATCTTACACCAAACGGTATTTTTTGTATGTGGCACTCACAAAGGTCATGTACACATAGATATGAACACACACATCCATCTCTGTCTGCATGTAAATAACAAAGATCAGTGATCAGTCCACAATGTAGAGCAGAATATGATGAAAGCTTCATAGAAAAAAGAAAAAAATCCTGGAAATATAAACAAATGCACAAATAAATATAGCTATAAAGATGGCATTTCATTTTTCTTCTACCTTGAGTCAAATATGATATATATGCCATGACCTTTATCATTATTTTACCTTTTAAAAATGTCAGAACAGTAAAGTATTATTTGAAGTATACTTTTTTGGTGCTGCTCTGCCAAATTGTTCACCCAAATTAAAACAATTGCAGAAAGCAGTAGAAAAGAAGGATCTTGACTTACCTAGGATCTACACAATAAGAGAAAGCAACTGCAAGTTGTCCTCTGACCTCCTGCACACACTTCAGTATCTGGAAACACATATACATGCACACGCACGCACACACACACACACACACACACACACACACACAATTAAATGCAACAAAACCTTTTTAAAAGCAAAACACAAAAACTAGCACATAGAGGTCTAAATAGCCACACAGAGCAGGCTGGAGCCCAAGGATGTGGAGGTAAGCAACCATTTGATTTGATAACGCAGAGAAAGATGGACTGTGTCACACAAATCTATACTTTCCATCACTAAAAGCCCAATTTTAATTAGAGAGTCAAAATTTGCTGTTCCCAACTATGTGCAAGCATCTTAAAGGTAAATACCAGTGAAATGAAAGCTGGGCAAGCATCTTAAAGGTGAATACCAGTGAAATGAAAGCTGGGCATAGCCTGTGGGGAGCACGTTGCCTGCACACGTCTGAGTCTGGATCTCTTGAGCTTCCGTGCTTGTTCTGTCTCTTATGACTCGGTATTCTTCCTCTGCACCTATGAAACGACACGAGGGGCCTTGCAACATGCACCTATCTTGAAATATTTTCTGATGACAATTTCGCCATGGCCTGCAGTGAAAAGGGATTACGATAATGTCAGTTAGGCTTTCTGGTCATGAGGCCCGGGACACATTTGAAAAGAATGTACCCAGAATAGGAGGTTCTTATTCAAAAAGATTTTTCTCTTTGTCATTAAGAAAGAAGAGGGGAAAAGGAAATTTCTTTGTCTAAAAATTATCTTAGAAGCACTATCTTTTCTTATACTGTCAGTAGAAATAAAAACAAACACACAAACAAAAAATCAGGTGGCCTAATGTGACATTCTGTCACTGAAATTACAGAGAATATAAAGCTTGATCTACAGCATAAATTGAAGGACACCCATCACTTACAGTAGCTTACGAGATTGCTCTGGAAGAGTTGCTTTGCAAATGAAGCCCTTTGACATCATTGTCTAAAGTACTTGATAAAATTGTACACTTCAGACTTGCAAGATGGCTAGAAAGGGAAAAGTTGTTGCCACCAAGCTTGATGATGGAAGGAGAGAACCAACTTCTCATGAGATGCCCTCTGCCCTCCATATAAGCTCGTGGTGTGCTTGACTCCCACCCTTCCCCAGTAAGGAAATAGGTGCAAAACAAAAATAACACACACTGTTACCCTAAACCTCTGGAATCAAAACCCTACTGTGGTGTAGAGAGAAATAACGCATTCCTGTGAGGTAATAACCCCAAGGCCAACTTTAAGAACCTATATGGTTTCTGTTCTTATTTGATTGATTTTTTTCATTGTTCATTTGTGTGTATGACACCTCTGTGTATGTTTCTTTCCCCCCACAGGGTTGCCTACACTTGTCCACTCACATGTGGAGGCCCATGACTGACTGTTGGCAGGAATCATCCTCAATAGCTCATCCACATTATTCACTGAAGCAGGGTCTCTCTTTCTAATTCAAGGTTGCCTAATAAAGCTATACTTGGTAGCCAGATTAGTTCAAGGATCTCCTGTCTCTTCCTTCCAAGACTGGAGCTCTAGGTAAGATGCCACACCTACCTGACATTTACTAGGGTTTCTGCAGATCCCATGTCCAATCTCCACGCGTTTTTGGCAATTGCTTTAATTTCTGAGACATCTTCCTAAGCCCAATTTTACAAAAACTGTTTGGAAATAAATTAGCAAAACCAATGACTCCCAATGTGTAGATGTTATTATGTTTTACAAGTATATATATATATATATAAAACCCTCTGAATCCTCTACATAACCCTGTCTGTCCCCTGTCTCCCTTTTAATCCCAGAGCAATAATATATGGGTAGCTCTTATTGGAGATGTGTACTGTCACCTTTTGGGAACTTCCACAGCACTCTGTGTTCTCCTCTCTGTGTTCAAAAGAATTGTTTGGGGTGGTATGGTCTTAGAGTTGCTTATTTTTCTTGCTGTCATAGTCTTCAGGATTTACCTGTATTAGCAGACATCATGTTAGTTGACTCATTTTAACCTCGGTACTGTTTTATTGTATGAGTACATGTATTCGTGAATGTGTGAGAAAGATTTCTTTTTTTGACTTACACAGAATCTTTAGAATTCCTGACTTGCACATTTAGTAGAACTGCAATTTTGATTTTCAGATGTCTTGGGTCAGTTATAAAGTGTTAAGAGGCAACTCGCTTTAAATTTGGTTTAACTCGTAATTGGTGGAGTAGCACTTATTTGCATGTGCACAGCAGCCTTGTTTCCAATCCCCGTGAACTCTCACCCATTTCCTTTATGCGTTTTCCTGCCTTGTGCCGTGTGATGTATCCGTGTTGACTTGTAGATGTGAATGTAATTTGGATGCAAAGCTTTTGTTTGTTTCTAGGACCAGCACAAACTTTGTCTTACTGTGGAGCATGTCCTTTAACTTCTTCAAAAAAGAGTTTTAATTTAGTCCTTTACAACTTCATACATGTATATGAAGTATCCTGGTCATATTTGCCTTTTATTAACCTCTTCTTCACTCCTCCATCTGAGTTCCACTTTCTTCCCAATCAATCCTCTCCTGCATTCATGTCTTTTTTGTTTTTAATGATACCTTGAGTTTAATTAGGGATAGTTACATGCATGAGCTTGAATATAAAGTTATTAACTAAAACATGTGCAAATTCCCAGAAGAAAAATGCCTATCTATTCCCTTGCATTTATCTTTCTGAGCCTGAATTGTGTCAGTGTATTTTTTATCTATTTTTATGCAAGTTACACTATTTTTTTGCAGTGGAATAAAAGTCCATAATTATATACTTTATACTCTCTTGTTTTAAAACTTTAGCTTTCCACTTAATAACACTAGAATATTGCATTTTTTTTCTCAAAAAGCCTAAGCCATTCTGGACAAACTGTGAGCATAAATACTTTAAAGTAAAACAAAACAAGAAAACTGCAACAATGACTAGGAAATGGGATTCAGCCTAAATGTCCACCAACTGACGAATGAATAGTGAAAATATGGTACTTATATATAATGGAAGTTTATTCAGCTATAAAGAAACTCAAAATCATTTGTTGTCTCCGTCCTCATACTAGAGTGCATAAGCACTGTACAACCAAATCCAGATAATGTGTTTTGGAGACCAATACCACAAAAATGATCTTGACTTTGTGTTTTTCTCTGGATTTTACATCAGGAGATATGTGTTATATGCTCCATTATTTTAATGTCCTCTTTCTAAATATCTACCTTCTTGATCAGATATTGATAGTAGTACAATTAAAATATCATTATTAAAATAGCCTTTCCAGGTTCTTTCTGTCATTCTATCAGTTGTTGGCGTTAACATTTTCAGGCTATATTTAACAAAGTGATAATTACATCTTCTGAGCGGACTACTTTTTCCCCTGTATTATGTCATTTGTTGCTATGGATTTTTCCCCTTTTGCTTTAAATTCTATTTTCCTCATGTAAATATGCCAATTATAGTTAACATTTAATTTCTCTACATTCACTGCTTTTTAAAACTTCTATGCAGATTTTTTCTTCATTTTGTGTTTTGCTATTTTAATCTTTCTATTTAAAATATATCCATGCTTATTGCAAATATTAATATATTTGGATAATTTTTTCATCTTTGCTTGCTTTTCTTTGTTACTTATGAATGATAAAATATGTTTATTTTTCTGCTGTTTCATAGGATTTGTGTTCAATTTCCATTTTTTAACAAGAAGGTACATCCTTGTTTTAATATGCATAATTACATGCAAATATTTCAACAATTCTTTATGTACGAATTATTTCTCTCTTCTTTTCATGTACACTATAAAGATAACAGCAAAATTTCATGTACCTCAGAATTTCATATCTGATTTCACATACACACATATGTATATAGATTATAATTGCTCTGAAGCAGTGGTTTTGTTAAAAACAAATAATTTTATTTTATGATCAATAGTTATTATTATTGAAACGTGATATAATTTATCTGTTTACATTTTTTATTTTACTTTCTGAGGACACAGTTTTCTTTGGTTATGTACAGCCCTTAACAGTTGCAACTTGATGTGACTCAACCAACTGAGGGGCTGAATATTAATTTCATTCTAATGTTGCCTTGGTGGGTCTGGGATGAGCCACCCCTTCCATCAAAGGATAACCTTGAGTTTTGTACCCTTGTAGATCATGTTGACTACCTAAGCAAGCTACAGTAGGACAAAGCTTGGGAAATGTCACCACATCAGCCTTTGTATATGAAATTGTAACACCCATTCTTTTCTCTGAATATCTGAAAAGCCTTTGTTCTACCTGTTTTAAAAACTTGCAGCTAAGAGTTGATGATGAGTCCATAATCTGATAATAATGCCACTTTACAAACTATTGCTTCAAAGTACAGTATGCCTGATTAGTCCTCATTTTGTTTACAACCCTCCTGTGATAACTTTTGAGAGCGTTTCTTTATCTTTAATCTTCTCATAGCTCATATTATAGCATCCACACATGTTGCTTTAATTTTTCCTGCTGGACCCTTGTGAATTTAAAAATTATCTGTTTTAAATTTGGGGAAAATATCTCACTTAATCTTTAAAAAATATGAGTTTCTTCAAAATTATTTATTATACTTTAAGGATTTATTTTTGTTCTTATTTTCATTTTCTTATCAGCTGAGAGTTTCATGTTTATATACAATATTTCTGAATTTTTAAAATATATTTTTTTGCGTATATAGGTGTTTTGCCAGCATGGTCTGTCTACAATAGCCAGAAGAGGGCATGAATCCCTCTGGGCCTGGAAATACACAGATGGTTGTGAGTCACCATGAAGGTTCTGGGAATTGAACCTCAGTCCTCTGAAAGAACAGCCAGCATGTAACTATGGAGACCTCTCTCCAACCCCCATGCAATGTCCTTCCTACCAGTCCCTCCTGTATTACCACAAGTGATATCTCCTTCCACTTTCATGTGCTTTCCCTATTTAGCTTTTCTTTCTCTTCTTTAACCCACACAGTCCACTTAGTTCTGCCAGGACTTGTATGAATTAAAAGCTACCTCCTGGAGCATAGGTACAAACCCTTAAAAAAACCGATTTCCCTTCTTCCTAAAGCAATAAACAGCCTATAGAACTTCAAATAGTGTTGAGACATCCTGGTACCCATTTCTGAGATTTTATTCAGTTTGGTCTTCTGTTAGTCTTGTAGTTACAGATGCTGTCAATTTATATGTCCAACTGCCCTTTTATGTCAAAAATGCACTGCTTTTCTATAGTAATCTACTGCTTTTGGCTTTTACAATCTTCATGCCCACTATTTTGCAATGATATATCCACTTGAACCTTGAAGGGAGGACATGAGATATAGATATCTCACTTGAAATTAAGCATTTCACACTGTTTTATTCTCATAACATGGGCCATTTGTGAGCATCTTAGTTAATAGCCATCTACTATAACAAATTTCTTCCCTGATGAAGGCTAAAAGATGCATTTATCTATGGGCATAATAAAACTTGCTAGAAATCAGCTGAATACCATGCCCATTTGCCAGAATAATAGTAGTAGCCTTTACCCTAGAGCCTCCCTGTGATCCGTCTAGTCACATATTCTTGGTCCCATTAACGGTGTCAGCCATAGGTTCTATGTTTTGGAATGGGTCTGAAATCCAATCAGAAAGTGATTGGTTACTCTGATAACATTTGTGCATCATGACAAGCTGGTCATATGGCACCTCAAAGAATTAACAGTTGATTAAGAGTGATGAACCCTTTTCCTCCCCAGGAGAATGCATAGCATGTTCCAATATGAAATCGAGTCAGTAGGGATGAAGCTACCATGTTACTAAGTATCAGCTTGCAAGTGTTCTCAGAAGAGGGTCTCATCACCAAATAGGAAAATCTTCATTCTTCATGGTTCTTAATTTAATCTTTTGTTTTATTTAAGCCCTTTGTATAGCAATGCGGCACCTTGAACAAAGATTTTAGTAGTACACTTTACCTTACTGAGTCTTCATCTTGTGTTCAGGCTAGCTTTTCTCCTTTGTTCCTGTTCTAAATGGTAATGTTCTAAATGGTAATGTTCTAAATGGTAATATCTAAACGTTCATTATGCCTATAGCTATCGTCTATTATTTGTGGTTTCAATTTTTGTGATTACTGTTATCTGTGGTCAAGTAGGGTGAAAAATGCTATCTGAGAAATTCTAAAAGAGCAAAATTCATCCGCTTGAAACAAATGTTCCTCTGAGTAACAAGGTATGATCTCACGTTGCACTTGTTTGGTACTTCCTGTGCTACAACTAGAGTTTCCCTGGAAGTCACGGTATATGTGCTGACTTCTCACCAGTAGCTGTTTCAGTTATCAAGTTGAATGTTGCAGGGCTTCAGTGCTTAAGTCCAGGTAGCACTCATTTTACTTAATAAGGACACCAGTGTGTCAGCGTGGTCCCCTGACAACTTCACTATATGCACTGTTAAAAAGAAAACATTGTTTTATTATTAGTTAATTTAGTGATTTTACTGGCTAAATTTATGAATTCAACCTTTTCCGAGGTGTGAGTACAGGAGAGGACACTGGAAAATCAGGGCTTATTACTGTCTGTCAAACATTCACTAGGTTCTTGGAAGAAATATTCTTTGAAAGAAGTAGAGACTACTAGTATATTCATTTTTGTGTGATAATCCAATTCTAAGTTATCCACCAATGACCCAGTACTTTATACAATTATATTTTCTTGACTTGAAGGAGGACTTTTAACTATCTTTTAATCTACAAATGGCAAAGTTGATGGACTATTATCTCCACAATTGCATCTCCTTACAAGTTAATGGCGAAGAGATGAAGAAATAATCACAACCCAGAACTCCTTGACTTGAGGGTAATCCAAGGGAAATTAGTCTTGACTATTCTAGCCAGCCACAGCACTAAAGTTAGGGTTCAGTGAGAGCGAGACAGCAGAGGAAAATGCTCATGGTTTCTACAGATAAAGCAAAATGAGTTTTGCTACAAGCTAGAAAAGCTTTGGAGTTGTCCTAGAATCTCAGACGATGCCACAACCTGGCCAACACTATGATTGCAACCTAGGAAACTCTTAACAGGGGACACAGATAAAAAGTCAGTGTCTTCTTGGGGCCAAAAATTTTGAGAAACAAAATGCATGTTGTGTTTAGTCAGTTAGTTCATGGTAAGACATAACTTAAAAAATAATAATGTAATTATTATTTCTTATTCTACCATTTCTCTTTCAAATTTTATTCCTTTCACTAACATTATGCTTGCATTTATTTCCTTAATTATTTTGTTTCTATAAAGTTATTAAAAACTTTATAAATTGGTATATTTATTTCACTTTTTGTACATTAGATTTTTATCTACTTTTGGTAACAAATTAATATCTCTCTAGGAGCTCCACTTAATTTTTACTCATATAAGTTTGGATTATAGGCTTACTTAAATAGAAAACTATCTTCTAAAATTTTTTGAAATTATAATTACATCACTTCCTTTTCATTCTACCCTATATATGCTCCTTTGTATCTTTCCTTTTCCTTCAAATCTATAGCATCCTCCTCTCTAACTGTTCTCTTCACCACCTCTCTCTCTCTCTCCCTCTCTCTCTCTCTCTCTCTCTCTCTCTCTCTCTCACACACACACACACACACACACACACACACATACACTCCTAAGTATATGAACACAGTTTGTTCAGACCGTTTAATGTCTACCCACTTTTATTCCAGATTTGACTGGCCTGCTCATAGGGCTGTTATGTGACAAGGGAATCTTTTGTCACCTACACTGTGGTGTTCAACACTGATACCAACTGATGCATTTGCTTCAGTTCTGTCCTAACTGTATTTCTGTCCAGTCTCTCACTTCCTTAGAGAGCTCATACATCAAATGTCTAACCCAAGAAACAGACCTTCTTTTATTGTTTCTTTTTATAATAGGGACTCTTTGTACTATCTATTGGTTTCAACCAGACCTCTTCTTACTTTCATTTTTTAAAGCAGGTAGCTCTTGGCTCTTTCTCTTGAGATTTTCCAGGTTGAGTTAATTGATTATCTCTCCTATACTTAAGAGGTTCTTAGTTTCTAACTAATAAAACCAGTGTTTCCAATTTTAAGTATTAAGTCACCAAAAATTCGATTTCACCATCCATTCTGTAGCTTGGCACAACACACGAGCTGCTCTCTATTTGCTCCATGAATCAGTAGAGTGGTTAAAAATGCAATTAGAGGTCCAGACAGCTTGGAATCAAACACACATTCATCTAAATAGCTGTGAGACTTTAGTGAGTGACTAGAGTCATTTGCCTAGCTTCTCGATTTGAAGAACACTCACTCATGGGACAGTAAGAGGTTAAAGATGTCAATATTTGTATGGATTTGTGTCTGCTTTAGAAAGTACTCAATAGCTGTGGCTTATTAGTCCCTAAAGATTTTAGTTCCTAGATCATCCTCTGGCTCTTTCTATAGGACAATTGTACACTCTGTAACCTCTTCTTCTATGTAATTGTCTTGAACATAGCTTAGACATTGTCTCACTTATGCCTTGGACATCATTATAATAGCTGGAATTTTCCTAAAATCCCCCTTTCAGTGATTCCATTCTTTGACTACAATCTCCCATTTTCTTCTATGGCTATTTCATTGACAATAATTCTTCAGTCCCAGCCCAAACAAACAATTATCGAGTTTATCATATGCTGCTTCTCAACGTTTTCAAATTCTTACTTTAACTTTCATAAAGTCTGAGTGTCATAATGAATCTGTAGGTTACTTCTTCTACATATACCCATTATTTGCTGTGATCTTCTTGCTTGGTTGTACATATTTACCAATGCCCTAGTCAGAGCTAAACCCATTTCCCCCAGTACTAGCCCTGTTTTTATTGACTTTATTGAGCTCTGCCTGCATTTTTCTCTGCTCCCTTCATTTCCTCCCCGCTCGCCTTCAACCCTCTCCCATATCCCCCTTACTCCCAATTTACTCAGGAGATCTTGTTTTTTTCTACTTTCCATGTAGATTAGATCCATATATGTCTCTCTTAGGGTCCTCGTTGTTGTCTAGGTTCTCTGGAATTGTGATTTATAAGCTGGTTTTCTTTGCTTTCTGTTTAAAAACCACGTATGAGTGAGTACTTATGATAATTGTATTTTTGGGTCTGGGTTATCTCACTCAATATGATGCTTTCTAGCTCCATCCATTTGCCTGCAAATTTCAAAATGTCATTATATTTTCTGCTGTGTAGTACTCCATTGTGTAAATGTACCTACATTTTCCTTATCCATTCTTTAGACAAGGGGCATTTAGGTTGTTTCCAGGTTCTGGCTATGACAAACAGTGCTGCTATGAACATAGTTGAACACATGTCCTTGTGGTACTATTAAGCATCCTCAAACACTTTGATAATTTCCTAATTGTGGAAACTTATCTCTATCATTCACTAGACTCTCAAGTTACTGCAACTGATAATTGTGACTTACATTTAATGTTCTTTAAAAACATAATTCTAAATTTTATCTACACATTGACAATTCTCAAGATTAAAATTATGTCTATATACTAAACAGATGCATCATAAATTAGTATACTTTCAGCCATTCTATTCTTCTACTCCCTTGTATTCTTCAGTATTCCCCAAACCACTTGCATCATAATAGTTATTTGGGATTAAGGACATTCTCTTGAGTATGACTTCATTCAGTCACGCTGTGAATACAATGTCTAAAAAATATTCATTCTGTTTTTTAAATATATCTTCATTCCAAATACATTTGACTACCTCATTATTTTTATCATCACTTAGTCCATTGTTTTCTGGATCACTAATTCTGAAATAGCTTCTCATGATTTCTGTTACATCTTCTTCCCAGATTAATATCCATCAAGTCTCAGTACAGCATCCCAACCCTGTGCTAAAGCCTATTGACAAAATAGCTAAGTTGTGTTCAATTTTCAAATGAAGTAGAACTAAAATACTAGATAAAAGTAACATAGAAGATAGAGATAAATGATAGTAATTAAAGTAGTCCACATTTGTTCTACTAGATAGCAACTAATTAAAGTCATGTATTGCATTTGGGGAGTTACTGGGGGAGGGGTTTTCTATGCCATGAAGCAATATTCAGTGAAACTAATTCCCTGGTATAAATTTTCAATAAAGCTGATGAAAGTGCTATATGCTAATTAGTCTTAAAATGGAAAGAACATTTTTAAACTTAATTAACACTACGTTGTTTTCTGTGCACTGTTGACAGAGACCTAGTTGTATAGGGAACTTCCTTTATGAATGCTACACTTACTATACATGCTAAAAGTGGCCTTTCACATTGTGAACTCATAGGTTCCTCTGAAGGAGTCTAATGACGATAAAATTTTATTCAAAGAAGAAAATACCATTAGCAAAGTAAGATTTAGAATGGTCTTGCTCCAAAGGAAAAAAGTTTTCTCTTAAATGTATAAATCTTTCCATGATTTTATAAATATAGGTCACCTTGGTCATGCAGTATGCTGCTACTGGTATTATTGCTATCTATGTTGAGGATAGAGACATCATGTAAGACCTGTACCCACATATCCAGTGGAGAGGAATGGTTTTGTTCTGTTTGACTTTCCATGCTCTCTGCCTCACTGTCATGCTCAATTTCATTCCCGTTTCTGATCTATTAAGTAGATCATCAAGATAGAGTGAAATATGTAGAAAGAGGGTGCGGGCTGTGTCCTGCTACTGCCCAGCTCCCAGCCGATTAGCTTATACCTGAAATAACCACATGAAAACTGTATTCATTTCAATTACTGCCTGGCCCATTATCTCTAGCCTTTACTTGGCTAACTCTTACATCTGATTCAGCTCATTTCTAGAAATCTGTGTATCACTACGAGGTGGTGGCTTACTGGATGATTCTAATGTACGTCCATCTCTGGTAGGAACGTCATGGCGTCTCCCACACTTCCTTTCTTCCCAGCCTTCTGTTCTCTTTACTCCATCCACCCAAGGGCTGCCCTATCCTACAGGCCAGGCAGTCTCTCTTTATTTCACCAATGAAAGCACAGAAATACAGAAGAACTCTCCTACACCAGAGATAGGGTATAAAACAGACTTGTTGCTCAAGGAGAAAGACTCAGGGAATACCTGAACTCTTATGTATCCCCTTGATCTACTTGCATCTTTTATGAAACCTGACTTTCCTTAGTTGTATAGATAGAATTACAAGTATACAGCATCCATGAAAAGCAAGGGTAGAGATTTTGATTTTCTCCAACTGGAATATGAGAATCTACACAGTCTAGATCAGCAATTGAGTTTTCAGTTTCATGGGCTTTTGTTTGTTCTTCTGTTTCTTAGCTGCTTATTTGAGATTTCATTTCTTTAAAACTATAACTAGAAAGAATTAAGACTGTGTGAAAATATCATATGTTTACAGAAATCTCATCCTTCTTTGGCATACCCTTTTGTTTTCCATTTACTGTGTGTTTACATATGTGTATAGCTTGGTGTGCCTGTGATTGTTAGGTAACGGTTTATGGGAGTCAATAGGACTCAGGTCATCAGGCTTAGCTAAAAACACCTTTACTCACTGAGGGACCTGATGTACTCTTATAGTACATCTTAAGGGACAATCATACTAATGGAATGTTCCTAGACAAGAATCTCCAATAAAAAATTGACTTCTTTCATTTTTCTTTTTCAATTTTCAGTTATTAAAAGTGGTATAATGACAACCCCTCAAAACCCTTTCATTTTGTTCCAGAAATTTGATCTTGTTAACTTTTGACAGGCTGCAAATTGCTTAGTTCAGGTTTTCCAATTCCTTATTAGTAGGACTGACAGAAGAGCTGAGGCCAGATTGTGTTCTTGTTGCTAATATGGACACATAGATGCTAATGCTTAACATGTGCCTTCTCTGTTAAACTTTAAATAATCATGCCACTCACAGTTTCATAAGCAGTTCCACCCTTTATGCACTCAACTAACACACAAAGACATGAATTCCACAAAAATTGTGGGCATTTACAAGGCAAAGACATCTCAGAATAATTATTGGAATGTGTATAGATGCATGGAAGATGAGCAATCTGTGGTTGAGTTTTGGCATATTGTTTGAAGGTATGTGTACTTTCACCACAAATCCCCTAAGAGTGAGGAGGTCAGGGCATGGCATTCTTAAAAGCTTTCATTGGTTAATTTTTAGTGACTAGACAGGCAAATATTTTGTTTCCTCAAGTAGCAAGAGAAGAAATCCAATTTCCATAGTCTCAATTTGTTTGTTATCTAAAATGCAGAAATGTGTCTGTGTTTCTGCATGGTTTCTTACATAGATTAAAGTAAAAGCAATAGGAGTCACAAAGTATAGATTGTCATGGAATGAACAAATAGAGCCGTGAATAATGGGCAAGAACTTTTGGCAGCTCTTCCCTGAAAGCTGTGGAGAACCTGCTGCGTAGAGCCCCAAGGCATTCTGACAGTGAAAAAGCGTGCTGATAAATAATGTTTTAAAACATTTAATTAATAACTAAGGCTACAGTATGGATCTCTTCTTACTCAGACAAAAGAAGGTTTTTTTTTTATTTCTTCTTTAGTTACTTTCCCAAGAGGTAAAACACACACAAAAAAAAAATAATTGGGAAATGCTAATTAGCATTTTTGACTGTATAAACTTTGAAAACATCACACAATGAATTATGGGAATATAAAATGGCAGGACACTGAATGAAATCCATAATGAAACCAACAATAGCATACCATTGTGGAAAAAGATAATAGAATTTTAAAAGCATAGGGTCAAGAGTCATGCAATAAGAGATTATAGCTTTAACTGCTTAAACATGTTTCAGAACCCTGTTCAGACAAATAAGACAAGTAAAGAGGCCACTTGTTTGTTTCAACTGCTCTCTGCTTGTTTATCCCAGCTGCCCAGAACCAAAATAATCACACAGAAACTGTATAAACTGTAGTAATTAAATCACTGCTTGGTCCATTAGCTCTAGCTTCTTATTGGCTGACTCTTACATATTAATTTAATCCATTTTTGTTAAGCTGTGTATCCCCATGTGGCTTTGGCTTACCAGCTGAAGTTTTGGCATTTGTCTCTGGCAGGGCTAAATGGCTTCTCTCTTGACTACTCATTCTTTCTCCCAGCATTCACTTCAGTTTTCCCCATATATAACTTCTTCCCTGCTATTGGTCCAAAGCAATTTCTTTATTCATTAATGATAATCACAGCATACAGAGGGAAATCCCACATCATCTCTCTTTTTCTGTTTAAATAATAAATAGGTATCAAGCAAGAATTACAGTTATAATATTTATATCTACTTTATCTTTTATCATAAATAAGGAAAACTATAACTATAAATTCTTCAACTCCATCAAAGACTCCAGAAAAATACAATATTACCTAACTAAACAGGAAGTACATTGTAAGCAACTTCTAACACTCTAAAAATGACAGCAAAATCTCATTGCCTGGATAGTAAGCCAAAGTTCTTCTGTACCATTGGGACATCCATCTGCAGCCTACTGACCCATAGTATCCAGCAGACTTTTCCATGAAACAGGAAATTTCAAAGATAATTCTGCCTATATTGGCAGTTTGTCCATCTCTTTCTCCTGTGTCCTGCAGAATGTCTGGCAAACTCTTTAATGAAGCAGGAAACCTGAAGGATCATCTCACCTTTAGGCAAATTAAGCAGTCATTTCTTTATGTGTCCTACATATCCAGTTTATCAAACAGTCTAGGCAAGAGCAATTTCTTGCCTAATGGTCAACCAACTTCATTTAAGAAGCCTCTAAAATGCCCATCATCCTCTTAAAGTAGCTTGGTGCTGCCAGGAGCAGATGTGTTTCACTGTCATAAAAAGTACTAAGTTCTTAAAACATTCAAATGTCACATTCTGAAGGTCTCTGAAAGATTTGAAAAATACCTAACTAAATGAAATACGTCTCTATATATCTTGAAAACATAACTAACATGACTACGATCTTGACTATGATAGATGATTATCTATTAACCTATATTTCCTAATTATATATTACATTTTTAAATGAGTTGCACAAACACAATACCTTAGTCAAGAGCAGAAATATACATATAACAGGATTACCTCATATTTGTATCAACAAACCAAGATCCTATAGCCTATCCCTCTTTAAATGTAAAGAAGTATTTACAAACAATATTTGGGAATATGGTCGTAGTTTTGTCCAAACTCCTTCCTGCTGTTTATTGGATGAGGTAATTTTGGACGGTGTTCACAACAACCTCTCAGGTTCATGGTCTATCAAACCATATTAGCCTGGAATGAATCCACAAGTTCTCATACTCTGTGGAAACAAAAGAAGAACCTCTTTTCCAAAGCAACATATCCTCAGACCCAAATTCTAAAGTCAAGATACCTTTATAATATACATGCTGGTTTAGCTTAGCAGCCCATACATTGAAATGTCCCTCTGTACTTAGCTCCTTCACAGTCAAAAAATTCAAAGAAAATACAATAATATACATAATCCAGACTCTCTGTGAATTTTCCATCTTTATGTAGCTTATTTTTCTTTATTTCTTTTAATTTATAACTGCCTTAACTCTGTCTCTTTAAAAACTTTGTTTTATATTTTTTTAAAAATCATTTACTTCTTCTATATTCTTTTGCTTCTCTCTCTCAAGCCTACATACTTTAACCAACACTGTGACCCATTTAGAGGTCTTTTATGTCGGAATCTGTTGTATTGTGCATCTGTAATTCTAAGCCTTTATTATAAACTTAAGCAGCTGCATTACTAGAGGAAATATTGCACTGCCTGCTTTTCCCACCCAACCCAGCATGGCAGAGCTGCTACTGCCCCATCTCTAAGCACATAGCTGATCCATGTTGTCATCAAGCAAGTCGTAGCACATTGCTCAGAAACCCCATTCTGAGCAGACCTCCAGAAAGAATCAGAGTTTGCATTGGCAGCACATCCCAGAAAAGCCGGCATTTCAAAACCATCGCTTTTTCCTGCTAATGCTGAATCAGGAAAATTTCTCATAAAAGAGTTGCAGCACATAGCCAGCAAAATGCTGACTACCAAGGAGCCATGCTTAACTCTGTTCTTTTGTGTCTAGGACTCCTTTCCAAGCTTTCTCAGGTTTTTTGTGGATTTTAGTCCACTACGTTGGCACACCAATTTATTGTAATAAGGCTGCTTGTTTGTTCCGCATGCTCTCCACTTGTTCATTCAGGCTACCCAGAACCAAAATAATCACACAGAAACTGTATTAATTAAATCACTGCTTGGCCCATTAGCTCTATCTTCTTATTGGCTAACTCTTAAATATTAATTTAACCCATTTTTATTCATCTTAGGTTAAACTAAGAAGTGTGTGTGAGTGTGTGTGTGTATGCACAAAATGCTTTAGTGTTGCAAACATTAAGCACTGGATCTCTCTTAGCTATTAGATATAAACTGTGGAATATTCCACAGCTTCCTGTCTTGATGAAGAGTAGAACATGCAATGTATTCCTACAAGGAATGCTTTATGCTGAGAAACATTAGATAAATTAACCCTGAGGAAGAAAAGTTAGAGGGACTTTGAGAGCTGAAGTATATAGAACTGACAGAAGCATCTTAGTTCCCACCCCCTTTATAGTTTCCTCTCTGACCACTTTGGGATACTTCCGCAAAGCAGAAAAGCAGTGATCTGTAAGTCCCAAAACTGGGCCTGTGAAATCTACCGTGGGGTTGCTCTCTTATGATATGTTTCTGGATAGATTAGTGTAGACTTGGTAATCCCATCAACCTTCCTAGAGGACCCTCTTCCTGATCACCATAGTCTTGATAGACAGCCTCAGTATCCTGCATAAGACACAATGCTTCTGTGTTACCTTCACACACTGAAACAATTGCTGATTACTTGCTTAGTTTTGCTTCCCAGTCCATGTGCTCTGAAGTGACATGCATTGTATGAAGCTATGAATATCATAGGTACTAAAATCTCCATAGGCACTTAATCATGAACAAGTAAATGTTTTAGTTGTATAGGCAACTGTCTTGCAAAGCCAGAGTTCTTTAATATGTAAGAGTTCTTCAATGTATAGTCTCCTCCAATCTATCTCAAAGTTTAAAATAGAAACTTATTCACAACAGTAATACTAAAAGGAATAAATGGCTCCTATCTACCTTTGCCTCTTTTTCCTGTGCATCCACACTTTGCTATTTGTTCAGGGGTAAAAGAAAGGTACATAAGCATGAGCCTTGTTTATATACTGTGTTTAATACATAAATTTTCTGGATTGTGTGGTGTCCTTCAGAAATCACCGTTAGTGTGAGAAGAGATGGTGAGAAAGGTATTAGAGTATTCAGACAGCTAGTAAACGTGGGGTGGAGCTGGCAAGTGTTGTTGTACTCCATAGGGTATTTCCACACTGCTGTTCTAGCATAACCAAAATCCGAACATGTTTGTCATCCGAAATCCCCCTTACATGTCCCTTGTTAGTGCATTGAGTTTTGATAAATGATTTATAGATTTGAAGATCATTTGATGCTAAGGCCTAGACCAAAATTCTTCTGTGTGTAAAACAATAGGCAATGGGAAGTCACACACTATTTTGTACTCACTTGTCTCCAGCATTTTTCTAACCACTAGCAACAAGTTTTGTTTTGTTTTTGTTATTTTAATTTGAGGCTCAGCTACATATCTGAACATAACCTCCCATCTTTTCTATCTTCCCAATTATCAGTCTTTGAAACCACTTTCCCTTCCTCTTTAATCTTTTTACTGATTTGGCACGAGCAGAGCCGCCTGGTACCAGCTAGGTTTTTCACCCTCCTTCAATAGACTTGCATTGTGATTGGAAGGCTAATTTGCTTAGGACTTGTACAATCAGGAGCTTTTTCTCAAAACAGAAGCAGCAAGCTGCTTCACACCAACGTATACTTGGCCTCTCTCCTGTCAATCCATATGTAGCAGATGCAGATAGAATCTGTTGGTTGGCAGAAGAAGTTCTGTGCACATGGCTCCTATTTTTAAGCCTCTGTTGGTTCCCAAGTGCAGAGAATGTGGTTTGGTATGGATGGACTCTGAATTCCTTTTTTAAAAAAGAGGAAAGAAAAGAAACCTACACTCAAAAATCCATGCAGGCAGATTAAAATTAGCTTCTTGCTGCCAATGTCTGTGTGTGTGCATGCACATCTGTGTTATTCATATTGACCAGAAAAACATGAGTAATTCAACACTCTTCAGCCTAGCCACTAAAGTCTCAGCACTCTGAATAGAATTGCAATGACTCCTAAAAATCATATGAGTTGTGAAAGGGCCAATGTTTTTATTGGCAGATTTTTGCTTCACCCTCCACCTTTAGAAATAATATTATTACAGATGCACAGATACATGAATTAATGGCTCTTTAATTTTAAATAATTGATGCTAAAGGCTATCAGGGCAGATTGCTGTAATATGTCATTTTATAGGGAATAAAGTCCCAAAGATAATTTGAAAAACATGTTGTATCCTGTCATTAATGATAAAAGTACATTAATTGATTTGGCTTTAATCAAAACAATAAATAAGTTGCATATGGGACACTTCAGATTACTTCCCAGACAGAGAAAACCAAGTGATTACCTGGTATTTTTTAATTTTAAGAATTATTTAATATGAAATGTTATTTTTGTGACTACCTTTAGAATTCTTGTGTAAAACATACCTCAAATTCCTGGCCAAAAAATAGTTATTATTCAAAGTTTGTTTTCATAAACTTGCCTTATACTATCCGAGCTGACACTTTATTTTTCCTTAATCCCTAGGCCATGCTTCACCATTCTAATAGTACCTACACTGTATAACTTTACTCCTGGGAGTCTGTAATACCTGACTATATTTAGGAAGACCAAAAGTAAGTTTGACCTTGTTAGGGATATAATGATGTAGAAGTATACTTTTTGGATAAAGGATGGGAGAATGTCTAGAAGAGATAAATTAAAGAGTTTTTTTTTTTTTTACCATCATGCCATTATCTACTCAGATTATTTTTAGTATTCTCCAAGCCTGATATAAGTTCTGCCATTAATCACAGACAATGCTAGTTCTAGTTTATGATTTATTTTTATTTTTCCTTTGTGTGTATATGTTTGTTTCTTTGTGTGTGCATGTGTACTTGAGTACAGGTGCCCAGTGAGGCCAGAAGAGGGCGTCAGAGAGCCTGAGGCTGAAGTTGAAGCTTTGGTGAACTTGCTCTAAGTGGCTTTTGGGAAACATTCTCTGGTTCATTGCAGGATCAGTGTGCACCCTTAACTGCTGAGTCATCTCTCTGTCGCTTGTCTCCCATCTTGATTTACAGTTTGTATCTCAATTTAGAAAATTCTTATCTGATACTTGTCACTTGTACATCCATCTGTCAATACCAGTTCCTCCCCAAGCTCCCTGGTGCCATATGACTTTTGTCATCTGGGGTGTGAAGCAAGGCTTCTTAAAATATGAGTAGCTATAAATCAGATTAATGCACCCTGACCAATATCTTTTAATGAAATAGAAAATATTAGTTGCCACATCTATGGAAAATTAAGGGACAAGGCTAATTTTCTGAAGAGTTTGTTTTGGTTATAGTTGTGTCTCTATGTTACTAAGCCAAAATTCAAATATATTTATTATTAGAGGCTCTGGTCAAAACATTTGAAAAGTTCTCATTTACCTTTAACCCATAAAATCAAAGTAATTAATTTACCCATCTTACTAAAGAATGGTTAACAATCCAGTTTAATTTTCCTGGCAAAGCTGGCAGATGAAGAAGTATATTCTTGACCTGACATTTATCACTCAAGACAATGACTCTTCAAAAGTGAAATTTATTCATATCACCTCCGATTTCTGTTAAAGAGGGGTAGTAATGGCAGATGTACTTCTCAGCTCATGAATTCTTATTTTTACTACCGCCAGGTCAACATGCTGATGTAACCGATGGTCAACCCCATATCCCTATAGATCCAACCCCAATCCTTTACTGACAATTCAGGGTAGAATGTAAAAGCACAGATGCTTGAGTTCCATTATTCTACCTCAAGAACACAGTTAAATGATAGTAACCAGAACCCAGCTCTCAGCTGTTTTTCACATCTATCTCAAGGACTCACATGAACCACACTGGTTTTGCTTTCTTAACATGACCCACCTTGCTGGCTTCGAACCAGGTTTTGTCTGAGATCCATCACTAATCATTGTGTCTAATATGCTTCTGTGAACTGACCCTGAGCCCTTGCTTCAGGATAGAACTTTTTATTCAATTTTGGTCTCTTTGAACTTTCTGTTATCAGTTCTACCACCCAAGTGAATTGGATCTTCTCTGTACAGCAGTCAGAATGGGAAAGGAGACAGGAATATGTCCTTTTATCATCATGAAGTTAACACTGGATCTCGCTTCTCTTCATCTCAGTAAATGCACACAGATAGAAGAAGTTTCAGAAGAAAATAGAAATAGATTGTGTGCAGGAGTGGGATATAGGATGGTAATAACCTGTGAGTTTGTAAATTTTTCTTTCTTAATGTGGAATTATTTTCTCTATGTTGTTCTTCCTCTCATTCTACTCCCCAAATAATTTAACACAAACTGTAGTTAGCTAGGTTTCTGGAGCAGTGGCTATGTAGCTGTGGTGTGAGTAACAGGTTGATGTATTAAAAAAAATCTTTCTATAAACATAATCACTGAGGGAGCCAAGAGAAATGGCTGGAAAGGGCGAGAAAAGAAACACTCTGCCTGTGTGCTATCATTTGCGTCTATCCTAGAGTATCAGACACACATCAGAATAAGAAGATTTGTTCCCTATCAGGTGAGTCTGAATCTCTGTCTCTCATCAGTGTTGTTCTATTGAGAAATTGACTGGCCAGAGAAGAACTGAAGACAGGTAGGGTTGACTTCTATCCGCTTTGGTTCTCCTCAGACCCAAGGTCAACTCTTACTGTAACTGGAGGTATGGTGTGCAAACCACTAGGATATTTAACTTCTCATCTTTTAAGAAACTGGAGCCAAGCAGCATTTGTATTGAGTAACAAGGAGTCTGCCTGAGTCTCTAGTCTGAAGATTGACGTGACTTCCAAAATCATAGAATTATTACTAGAGCTTTATTTTGAACTGAAAGGATCATATTTTTCAATTTCTGGTATCAAAATTAGAACAGTGTTGTTCTAGACTATGATAGTATAATTAGGCATGGTGGTACAAAATGATCTAAAATTACCTAATTGTACTGAGTGCTTCTTATATCTTAGACACTGTGTTAAGAGGAGAGTATATGTTATTTCTCTTAATCTCATTTAATTGTCTTATCCATCCCCTATGATAGCATTAGTATGCAGCTGAGACAGGCAGTCTGACTTCTGAGTCAATGTCTTCCTGTGAACGGGAGCTACCATAGGTTCTGCCAAATTGGAGAGATAAAACCAGTATCACTCATTCCAATTGCTGTAAATAAAATTTCCACCCCACACAGATTGAAACAAACAACTACAAAAACCGATTTAATAGAAGGATAACTCCAAGGCTTTTCTCAGATGCATAGTATATGAATCCATATATTGGAGTTCCAGACTGAGGAAATTTGGAAATTTTCAGAAAGTAATTACAGTATATCAAGATGGTTTTTTAAAAATGGAAACCCAGTTTTCTATCCAGGTTTCAGAAATCCTAAGTCTTAAAAAGTTTATTGTGCATCTTCAATATTGAAGTAAAATAAAAAGCTAGGGTGGAGCAGTTCTTGCCTATAGTCCTAGTAATTACACCGAAGCAGGAAAGTGTCTAGGAGTTTTAGGCATTTCTGGGCTACATAGTGGCTTTCAGTTCATGTTGGATTAAAGAATAACACCCTATCTTAAAAACTCTAAAACCAGAATGAAAGTAAAATAACAACAAAAATCAAGCAAAAATAAAACAAACCATGGAAGGGAGTATCCAAGAAGGCTTGGAGGGGTAAAGTGAGCTGAACACAAGCAAAGCACATCATATATGTGCATAAACTTCTCAAAATATCTACTTACCTATTTATCTGTCTGTCTGTCTATCATCTATCTATCCACTATATATACTTACCTAGCCATATGCTTTCTTCTAAAGAATAAAGCATTTTCTGGCCCCTTAAAACTTAATTCAAATGCGGTCATTAATTATCTGAACAGAAAAACAGCCTTCATGGAAATTCTAGAGACTTAAGAAGTGTCATAAAGGTTCATCAGACCTAGGACTTCAGAGTTTGAGTGTGTACCACATGTAACTCTTATTTTATGTGTATGGGGGAGGTTATTTATATACATATGCATGTATGTATGTCTTTCACAATGCCAAAAGAGTCAAACTTAAAACAATATTGAACCACAGATCAATACAAGACCCACAAATTCTCAGAATTTATACTCGATGATTATTTATCTCTATATTGATATATATCTACTACTTAAATTTATATGGAGTCCAAATCTTTCAGTGTCTTTGATACCAATTATACTATATTGAAAAGTCAGTTTCACCTCTTTCCATTTTTCTTCTTCAAATTTTCACTTTTCAGTGCACACACACCTGTTACACACACACACACACACACACACACACACACACCAAAATTCAACCAACTGTTTTCTAGTGTGTGGTTCATGGTATTTACTAATCTGACATAGAGAAATACTACTTTCTTCGGAGTCAAAGAACTTACCTCTTAGGAATAAGACTTAGGAGTTTATGGGGGTGTTTTGTTGCTATGGCCTTTTTTCGCAATCCACAGGATGCATGCATGCTCTTTCCTCCTTCAGCCTGCAGTTGTTCGTTGTGCTGTATGATGCTCTCTGGTATCGCAACAATAACTTCACACTGAATGTTCCCCTGTTACTGCTGCTTTATACTACCCTCTCCTGCAGAGTTTCTTACCTGGTTTACTTCCATCAGCGGCAATTTGTGAGCCTCTGATGCTTTGATGTTTATATTAAACTGTGAGTTTGTGTCAAGGAAGCTGTGAATTCATTACCAGAAGGCTGTGATTCCTCCCTAAAACTCGGTTTTAGCTACCTGGATTTCCCTTCATCATTAGTTGCTTATTTTTGAAAATTTAGATTTGAGTTAGAGTAACTGTTTTATGTGCTACTTTCCTAAGTGCCTTTTAAGAGCAGAAGAGAATATATGCTTTAACAAAAATAGGTGTAGATGTAATTATTTATCTTCCCATTAAAAATGTTTCCTAAGCATTTTGCACCTGTGTAATGAACAGTCTTATTTTCCATTTTAGCAATTCTCCCTTCTGAGGAATGGGCTCAAATTTTAGTTAGACAATGAAAGTGCTTTCCTACCAGTCCTCTTTACTAACCCACCTAGTGATCCCAGCACGGTGCAATAGGTGATTGCATCCTATTGTGTCAGTGAATCTGATAAAGTCATATGATCTTTGTCTTTCTAAGTCCCCAAGTGATCATCGAGAAATAATATAAAAGTCCTTCAAACACTGAGCTCTTTCCTTGTCAGGAAAACTATTAAAGTCATATGATTGTTGTTTTCCTAAGCCTCGGTTTCCCCAAGTGCTCATAGAAAAATAATATAGAAGTCCTTTTGTGCCATGTAGACTAATGATAAAAATTATTGGACTAATGTTCGGGAAGTATTTTACAATTCTCTTAAGAAGCCATTACAAAAGTAGCAAGTATTATTATTATTTTGCTATTTCAGCCTCCTTATTTTTCATCTCTCAAAGTCATTTGGGTCATTTACTATGAAATTTTCTGATTCCTTGACAATTTTTAATGGCCCTCTGAGGGCTGCCTAATCCCCTTGCTGATGATCCATCTGCTGGCACAGTTCGTGCTTTTGCACAACATTAATATTCAGGATTAAGAAAAATAGTTGTAGCTATTTTGTGTCTCACTGAAATTGCTTATCTTCTGGAGGAGAAATTTATGATCTTGCCTTTTGATTGGATTTGTGTAGTTTGCGCAGACTTCCTTTGTGGAGAAGTGGGTATGGAGTTCATCAATGCACATTGTTAAGGAAAGTTCTGGAAGGAAATATGAGGATCATGGCATTCTCTGAAATCAATGCCATGCTTTTTCCTGAGGCATGAGAGGATTGTTGTTCTCTCAACTACAATCACAAATTAGCGATGCCAGTTCTCTTAGTATGGAGTACAGGCTTCAAATCTCTCTCTCTCTCTCTCTCTCTCTCTCTCTCTCTCTCTCTCTCTGTATGTGTGTGTGTTGTTAAATTAACATATTCACAGTACTCAAAACTAAGAAATATAATAGGGTAGCATATTTTCTGACTTTTTCTTTAATCTTCTGAGCTTCTGCATATAGGAGATATGATCACAGGTGACTTTTTCTATAGAATTGTATCATTATAAAAACTTAGAGGGTCATGAAAGGTTAAAAAATGTAACTAAGAGAGTACTAGTAACTGATTTCAAAAAAATATAAATAAAATGTTTTTTAAATTTTTAACTACGCTTTAGAAATCAGTAAACTTAAAATGATATACTGTTAATTTTAAAAGTGTCAAATTTTAACTTTGAAATTTGATCCCTCTGGCTCCAACAGTCCCTTCTCCTCCTTTTCTGTTGGATTTGTGATCCAACAGTGCAGGATTCACGACCTCTGCCTAATGTTTGGCTGTGGATCGGTATCTGTTTCTATCAGTTTCTGGATGAAGCCTTTCCGATGACAATTGTGTTATGCACCAATCTATGTTATAGTAGAATACCATAAGTCATCATTACATTGATATTTTCTCCCTTCGGTTGTGTATGGTTCTATCCCAGGTCTCTGGTCCTCCAACCGGTGAATTGTAGTGCTCCTGGATACTCTTATGGTATGGGTTATGGGTTAGATCAGTCACATCCCATAGGCAAGACAGACTGTAGGTTGAAAATTATATGGCTGGATTGGTTTCACACTCCCTCTCCAGGAAATGTTGCCTGGTCACAGGAGATGGTCAATACAGGCTACATACCTACTATTGCTAGAGGTCTTGAGTGGGGTCATCCTTACAGCTAACCTAGGCTCACAGAAGCTCACAGAAACTGAACCAACCACCAGGGAGCCTGCATAGGACTAACTTTAGTCACTCTTTATGTATGTTATAGTTGTGTAGCTTAGTTTTCTTGTTGGACACCTAACAGTGGGAGCAGGGGCTGTCTCTTGATTCTTTTACTAGTTTTTCAGCTCCTAGTCCTCATACTGGGCAGCTTTGCCCAGACTTTTACATGGGAAGGTGTTTAGTCTTGCTGCAATCTGATATTCCATATTCTATTGATATTCATGGGAGATAGGCCCTTTCCTGAACCGAAAAGGAGGAAGAGTTGATGTGGGAGTGTTCTCCTGTATTTTGTATTACTCTTATTGGTTGAATAAAGAGCTGCCTGGCTTATAAGATAGGTCAGC